>JALIZF010001067.1:0-128321 GCA_029948255.1 Telmatactis stephensoni | reverse complement strand
CCCAAAAAAAGGCTGGAATTTTCTTTGAGGAATGGCACCACCCAATAAGTGACACTGCAAGAAGATACATTGTAGGGGATCGCTTTCATGCTTCGACCAATCCTCCCAAATTGCCAAATCCTCCCAAATCGTCAATTCCAGGACATCAACTTACTAGAACAATGCAACTGTATTAAAAGCAGCCACAAAACCAGCCTAAACCATCAAAAAAATAGACGTCTGCAAAGTTGATTGTCTTAACTATCACCTTTGGTCTGTCGTCTTTTCAACACAGTGCTGGAGGGAATTGTGGCAACAGCCCAACAAAATGCAAGAAGACCATGTGGGACGCACTGTCTTCGCTGCTTGGCTGCCAGGACTACGTCATCTCCAAATTAAGATCAGTGGGAAAGCTCTCCACTCTCACACCAAACATCTTGGATGTGCGGCTTTCCAGTGGATGGGGCAGTGAAAATGCTCAGGAAGGTTTCGACGGGAGTCTTCCAACAGCCCAATTGCACATCTCAGCTAGTAGCACTAATGTGCATAAAGAAGACCTTGGAGAGAGAGGCTGGAAACCTGGAGGAGCTTGCTCGTTCAGCCCTTCTCGAGTGGGCAGAAGTCTTGGCCCCCAGATTAGATGTTGAACAGCAACTGGAAAAAGAATATTTTGCGCAGGTTAGCCACTAGAAGAAAATCTGCTTAGGACGGCCGTTTCAGATTCTCAGCGACTTTTTGGCAACCATGCTTGCAGGCTGCAGATTGTCCTTATTATTCAAATTCTACATTGTTTAATTAGTGTTTGTGGTATTTAATCTAGTGCTAAACAACATCTATCTATAAAAATGTAAAAAGTCAGAAACAAACGTTGTTTAATTGTAGTTTTTGTTTCACGTTTGTTTTGCAATCACTCTGATAGGGCCAACTGATTATGGAAGGAAGGCAATGTAAAACTATTCACGCATGTCTTCTGGGTGTAGCTAGTCTTATCACACTGTTGCAAGAAAAGCCTAGTTAACCAAGTTAGTGTCTCTTGCTTTCCGAGTGCCCGGCAACCCAATCGATGGTTTTACATTGCTTTTGTGCAATGAACAAATGAATTTGTAACAGGTTGATATTGCCAAATTGTGTCCCACTGGTCAAGGTGCTAGAGTGCGCAACTTGCTTTTGCAGCTTTCAAATTCCTAGCTGACCCTGCAACATGTTGCGCATGCAAGTTTGCTGCTTGACGGCAAGTAGTCAAGTTCAAGTTCACTTTGAGCAGGCAATGAAACTGACTCTTGTTGGTAAATTACCAACTGACTGTACTATTGACTTTTGTACATCAAATATGCTTTTCATAGCAATGTTACATTTCGCCATGTTTGATGCTAGAATTTATGATCAGAAGTGGTTCTTAGCATGTATACAAGCATCAGATCAGCAGTAGTATTATTTGAGAAACTGTGTAGAAAACAATGCGAGGACTATGAAACCCCCTGATTAGATGGAAAGAATTGACAACCCCATAGGCCACGAGCGTTTCGTTCGCCGACTTAATGCCCGCGATAATATGTGAATGTCCAGCCGCATTTCCCATTGCAGCCAAACATTCAGGCGCGAAATTTAAATTCCTCTGCAATCGGCACGTGTCGGTGGAAAAATAATAATACGCTAGTGAACAGATTATCCGTCGTGTAATGCCGCGCTTGCGGGAAAAGTGTGCCATTTGCGCCACTAAGACAAGTAGCAGGCTTTATACTATTAAAGGGGAGAAGATTGAAGACTTGAAGACCTGTTTTAACGAGATTTTTAGCAGGGACACAGCAAAAATATGCGCTGCTTGCTATAGACAGTTCAACAGATGGACTGCACATGGAAAGCTGGGTACTCATGACAATATTACAAATAGCCGTGGACTTAAACATGTTTCTAAAAAGTACCTAACTAAAAAAGAGAGAGAAGACTGCCTAAACCCTGTCCAACCGTCTTGCAACCTTCTTGGCCTTCCTACAGAAATCCTTGCTTTAATTATATCCTACTTAGCGCCTGGAGATGTTTGTACCGTGTCTACAACTTGTCACCAACTTCGAAAATTCTGCCAGTCAGATTACGTTTGGAAGCAACATTTTTTAAAGGACTTTGGACTTGAACCACATTACAAAGAAACTACTCTTCCATTCCATACACTTTACAAATTAACGTACAGCTCTACACGGCAATCAAAGGCTGCCCTTTACAACATGCAATCTGAACTCTTATCTTTACGAGACTGTCAACAGCAAACACAAATGAAACTGACTGAAACAATGACTCAGCTTCAATCCCGGTCTACAGTTGCACAAAGACTCCATGCCGACCTATTAAAACTACAAGGTAACTCAGAGAACATCCCAGTGACTGGACTGCAGGATGCAATATTCCATAACGTCGCAAGAAAGAAACTGAAAAATAGCAAAGATGGATTTATTTTTGCAAACGGACAAAAAGGGAAGCCGATCAATCTGATGCATATTCCAGCGTCACAGAAAGGGAGTGCAGAAGTGTCCTCCAGTACGTTGAGATCTCGCAGTAAAATAGTTGAGACCGTCACTCAGTCAGTCTCTAAACCGTTTACAACGAACGAAGATACAAACCTAACTACACAGCAGGCGTCTCTGATCAAAAGAAATAAAGATCACTTCCTAGAGTCAGCTAAAAAAGCGGGACTCAAGATTATCACAAAGTTCACCCTAAAAGAAGTTGCGCAAATCAAGGCACACATGCCCATGGAAATGCTAAGGATGCTAAAGCGCTCATTCACTGACATCTTGGGTTATGACATATTTGGACCAGAACGTTCCCTTAGAAAATACGTACAAGATCTTGAGTTTCAGCACGAGTGTGGCACTGTCAAGACTGAGGGTGGTACGACGGTTTCGTTTGTCAGAATCACAGATGTAGCTGATTTGGTACGCAGGGTAGTCAACGAGCTCAGCGACAGTTTAGAGTTAACAGACCATCAGAATCTTGATCCAAGCGTTTTATCATTGTTGGTGACTGGAGACAAAGGCAGTGCTTCCACCAAGCTATTACTACAAGTCATGAACTCAAAGGTTCAGCATTCCATAAAGAACGCCAAACTATTGGCCATATTCGAGGGGGCCAAAGATAACCGAGAATCTATAGAGGCAGTCTTTGGACCAGTCATCAGACAACTAGAAGAGCTCGAGGCCAACTTCAAAGAGATGGATGTCAATGTCATCAATAATCCTGTTATCAGTCGTGTTAGTAACTCTAACGAAGTTGATGTATTAGAGGTCAACGGCTCTGCAAACTGGCCTGCTCAACTAAAACAGCTCGACAGCACCAACACTGCTCACAGTACTGACTGCAAATTATGCAGAAAGTAAGTAAATGTACGATAAATATCTTACATGTTTAGCTCATATACTATATACTATACTCTACGTACTATGAAACTAACAACGATGGTAAAACATGTATAGAATATAATTGAAGAATCTCTAGATATATTTTGTGATCAGTGATTGGTATGAAAAGATTTTAAAATTCAAACCAATAGCAAAAAGACAATATTAAAGCATTTGTTTCATCAATGTATTTTTCATATAAATTTCTTGTTACAATCTTTGTATAATATTTCTTGTTTCTTCTTTCAGAAGTGTGTCTTTGGATAAAAGGGGTCCACAATCAGGACAACCTGCAATGGAGCAACAACATCAATATAAAACATGCAAAGTACGCTATGGTGGGGATTGGAACTTTCTTGCTGCATTGTTGGGGCTTACTGGTCCAAATGGTGTTCATTTCTGTAACTACTGTCTATGTAAGCTGGATGATGTCATCAAGGGCACTCCTCATACTCCCACACCTCTCCTGAATTATGCTGTAACATCACCCAAAGTCTTTAAAGCTAGAACATTCACTGAGATGACATCCTCAAGTCAGAAATTCCAGTGTGAAGGAGCAAAGAAAAAGGATGTTAAAAACTTCAACAACTGTGAACAAGAACCCCTATATGGACAAGCTGGTGAGGTCCTCAACAAAACGTCATGTATGCCCCTGCACATCACTCTTGGCATAGGTACACAACTCATTTATGTTCCACATATTTTGTCATTACTATTTTTTCTTTGAATCATTGACAGTATATTCATTCAAATTAGAGATGTAAAGCTGTAAATATATAGATATGCTTCAATAAGGTCATTATTAATTTTTTATTATCATCATTTTTTTATGAGGTCATCAAATGCTTCAGATAATAGAGAAGATTGCTATAGAAGAAGACAACCAGATTAAGGCAAGCCAAGGGATGCCAACAGAGACAATGAAAGTGCTTGTTGAGAAAAGAAACAAGGTATACAATAGAGAATGCCTTTATAGATTGTCTTTTATAGAATTATTAAGGCATCTGTAAATGCAACAATGCTGTCAACATTGCTAACTTGCTCAGTTCTTACCATAGGTTGCTAATGAACTGGATGAGATGACAAAGGAACTTACAGAGAAAGAACAAGTGGTGAAGGACTTTAAAGAGATCTGTGATGCACACAACAAAGAAAATGCAGATTTTCTTGCAAAAGATGGTCGAAGGTAAAGTCAATTTGATTTAATGACTACTAGCTATTGCTTGACTATCAAATAGCTATTGCACATCATTTTGTTCATGAATTAATCATTGGGATATGTGAAGCTGTATATGTGTGTTTTGGTTTCAGCTAGAAATCAAGTAAAGTGCAATCATTATGTCAATGAAACACAAAATACTATTTTTTTCCTACAAAATAAAGCCTATTAAAAAATAGACTGAAACAAATTATTTTATACACAGTACTTAGCACAAATTCTGTTAGCAAACTATTTCATGGATAACATGGAATGCACTCGAGAATTGAACTATACATTGTTTTCTACGGATTTCTCACAACAACAAAAATCCTAAAACAACATTATTCAACAGATACAAGATACCAAGTACTGGAAATCCAGATGCCAAGGCAGCCAGAGACAAAGCAAGAAAGTTCAAAGGAGACTTAACTATGGCAGAAAAAGACTACAAAATTGTGAAAAGACTTGTTGAAGACAAGGAGGCAGCATTAAAGGATTTACTGGATACATTCACAAAAGAAAGTGGTCCATTTCAAAGAAAACTTCAACAGGTGTGTAATTCTGCAAGTATAAATATATAACAATATTACCAAATTTCCTGAATTGTTGGCAGCCAGACAAAGCCATTGATTGGATAGTCATTGCCAATTATATTATGTGACTATTTCCATCAATCATTTTGGTCATGTGACATCTTCATGGATTTATTATCTATTGTTAGTATATTCAATGAAGATGTCACATGACCAAAATGATTGATTGGAATGGTCACATGAGTTAATTAATCAGCAATGACTATATTCAATTGACAGTTTTTTTCCAGCTGCCGACACTTCAGGTTATTCAGTAATATCATCATAGAAAATTCCACAATCCATGGTTATACTGTAATAGCCCAGTCAATTGATGCATAGAAAATTTATTTCTTATTAGGCACTCGAAGATATGCACCTCAAATGACAGGTCTATCACAAAGGAGCACTAATAGGCAATGATGTTCAAAAGATGTTACAGAAGTCAAATATCATGAGAATAGCTAAGGCACTTAAACCCATCACAACTGAAGTTTATGGCAAAGGAACAAAGACATTTGGCAGTGCAAGCAATGTCAGTAAGATCATCACCATGTTACATAAATTCTCACAGTGTCATGCACTATTTGCACCAAGTCGTGCCCTTTGTAAGCATGAGGTGGCACTACTACAGGTCAGATGTGCAAGCTTTGGTTGCTGGTTTCCAACAACATTCCCTGATGAAAACTTGAAGAGGAAATTATGTTCTGACTTATGAAGTTCCCCAGAAGGCAAAGCTTCTCTCCTCTGTTGGCATGGAAGCAGAACACTGCTCAGAGTCCATCCATCCAGTTGTAAACAGTCTGCACAGGAGGTGTGCAACAACACAAAATGTATGTGACAGATTGACCTTGATCACTAAAGCCCAGTGGCTTCAAAGTAATTCCACCATGACTGACTACAGAAAGCCTAAGGCAAGGCAAGGATTAGATAATAAAGAAAGAAAACCTTGATTTATCATTTATTTTATAAACTAGAACTTCTTTATGATTGCTTGAAGCATGATTATAAGTGTAAATTTTTACAATAACGTAATAGGTAATAACTTATCATTTTACTACATGCAGCCTGTAGCTAGGTTTTGTACTCTAGCCTGTTCTTGTTGCTGTATTAAAACAATTTAAAGGAATATAGTCAAAATAAATAAACTCTAGGTTCTATTGAAAAACAATGCCACTTGGCAAGCAATAATGCTACAAGTATGCATGTCATTTTGTTCAATTCAAGACTTAATAATACATGTATAGAAACCCATGTACAGTATCTTGTTAAATCAAAGTAATATTAATTATCAAGTATGGATTGTATACCAAATAATTAGAAATACATTCCCAATAATAATTGAAGTAGAAACAAGAAAATAAATCATTTGTTAATTTTCAAAGACAAAGTTATAGTGGTCATGTTGAACAAAATACATGACTGTACACTCAAAACATAGAGAGAGAGGCAATAAAGAAACAATACATGTAAATGTGGTGCAAAACTTTTTCTCACTGTTTGTATTTTTCCTGCAAGAGAGACAGGCTACTACCCTTTTCTAAACAACAGCCTTCCTAAACACCCCAAGTTTCAGTACTCAAAAATCATGTTTGGAACATCAACTACAACCGTAAAAACAATGCAGAAGTAAACATTGGCACTCCAAAATATCATTTAAATAATTACCTGTCTGAGGCAGCTTTTTGATTACCCGGTTATTGCGTCTTGACTTCACCTTATCTGGTAATCGATAAGAACTTGCTAAGCATGACAATCAAGCAAACTTCGAGATTGAACGCACATAACGATCGTTGAACAGTAAATAATAACTTTTCTTGTGTGAATGGCTATGTAGTACAGTTCAAATGGTTTTCCTGGATGTTTTGAAGTAAAATGTCCCGTTGAGGATTAATAAAGAGGTAGTAGAGAAATTTGTGTCATACATCAGATCATGGCGAAGGCAAAGATTCAATCCAAAATCTCAAGCCTTGGAACATCAGCTTCGTGTCAGTTTTTTGTTTTCTTGTATTAACAGTTTCACATTCTTACGAAAACACAACATTTTGAAGTGAGGCGAACTCTAGAAGTATCATAATTCTGCCTTGTAAACCCTGAGTAAAAGACGGACGCCATGTTGCTTCCTCCACCGGCAAAAGGAACATTCCAAGGGCAGCTCTACAGCTTTAAAATGCCACAAATACCAAGTCTAAATTTTCAAAGTTGTCCGTAGACGACAAATGCATCAATTCAGTGGATATCGCTTCATTTGTTTAGAAATAATTTGCCTGTAAACTTGAAATTCCTCCGATGAAAACAAAAACTCAACATCAGCTCACAGGGAGGCGGCGTGGTTACAAAGCTACTACAGGGAATTACCGCGGGCCTTTTTTGCTGCGGGCTTATAGTAAATAAGGCAAATGGCAAACGAAACGCTCATGAGGCCCTCCTCGTAGTCTTCTCTCTCTCTCTCTCTCTCTCTCTCTCTGTCTTTTTGCTTTTATTCAATTAAACTACACCAACGAAACGATTTGAAAATCGGTGCAGCTAGTGAATGAAAATCCTTGTTATCTGTGGATTCTTTCTGCTTGCTAACCAATCAGCGTTAACCACCAAAAACAACGAAAGAATTGAGAGTCCTGGATAAGTGGTTGCCTTGGTAATAGCCTGGTTTTCCTGTGGAAAAACGCAACTAAACGCCAATCCTGTGCTTAATTTAATTACGTCATAGAACAACATGGCGGACTAGTGCATACAGTGCATACATTGCTTTGCAATCGCCAAAGTAAGGAAATCATTACCTTCATAATTATAAAATAAAATAAAATAAAATTCTCGATGCATTAGAGCGTCAAAGACAGAAAGTGGATATCGCTAGAGGAAAAGAAAAAGCTACAGAATTCAGAGACCTGCTGTTAATATCATTTTACTGTCATGTTCCTGCATCAAAGGGTAAGCGTTCCTTTTACCTTACTTGGAGACAAAATGCATATGAGAACACGGGTTGTTTGAAATCACTTTAACCCATTGAATGTCTTTTTTGGTACGTGTTTTGTGTGTGCAGAATAATCAAGAGATTTTTATGGGTTTTGGAATTAGATGTAGGCTTTGTCATTTGGGTTGGTAGGTGATGATATACTTTTAATGTTCATTTTATATTTTTATCTACTTTGTCTTCATAAAGGCACTTTGTAAACAATTAAGTCTCTCGTTGAAATTTAATCCTTTTGTGAGATATGTTAACTGCAATATTTTAAAGGCAATGCCAACCCCAAGTTCCAATTAAAACAGTTCAAAGACATTAATGTCCTAGTCCACCATGTGTCGGGAACCTATATTTTCAAGATAACAACAGAAAGAAATTCAAGGGGCACGATGGATTAACAATTGAGGTTGGTATGACAGCAATAATTAATCATTATTGACAAGTGTTCATCTCACTGGTAAAACTGTGTCAGTGGGATTTTGGTCTATTTCACCCACGTCAATGTTTGGGGTCAAGATATTTGTAATTGGTGCTTTAAAGAGAATAACGTACTTGAACGATTTAAAACCTTGTCGGTTCCCCAGTCCCCTTAGAGGACTGCAATTCAGGCTAGTCTAAAATACCTGTCTACTGTGTGTGTGTGTGTGTGTGTGTTTGATTTCCAGCTAATATTTGTACCTTATCTAAAGGACCAGTACCTTATAATGTTACTTAACTTATTCTTGTATATTAATAGGAAATAGCAAAAACATAGTAGGTACAAATAAATAATTGTTGTTGTTGTTGTGTCAGGCTTGACAACATGTAACATGTTCATTATTGACTAAAATAGTACACGATGTCAAGGCTTGGTGGTAATTGTTGTTATACACTGTCATTTTTTTGTTTTTGTTTTTTGTTTTGCCTTACACAAACCATCTTTCCATCTGTAGGTGGGAACTGAGCTGAACCGATTGCTGACTGACTACCTTCTAAACTACAGAAATACTCGCAAAAGGAAGAGACCCATGATCTTGTATTCATTGCAAGTAATGTTTAAAGTCCGACAATGAGGACTGGATGGGATTTCAACCAATTAACAGGACTTCGAAATCCTGTCCAGTCCGAATTGGAGGACTTTGAATGACTTCTCAAACTCAGTCATTATTCAGTTGCATTTTTAATGTGAGACTAGGAATCTTTAAAAATACACAATATTTAAATTTATAGCTGTGGAAGAATTTCGTTTTGCATTTTATCTAGCTGATTCCTCCGTAACCACGCCTTCTCCAAAACGCACATAACTTGTTAGCACCCTGACGCTATTTATATCGGTAGTGCGGCGATGCGTAAAATGCAAACATTCACCTGGGAAAACCCCAAAGCAGGGTTAAGAGAGAGATGATATTGGCGTAATAAGTAGTATTCATGGTTTGTTCAATTACACTTCTCAACTAACAAGCTAAAAATAAAAAGCTGATTCATTTGAAGGCTTTTATTTGTTCCATTGCTTTAACACGACGGTATTTTGACTAGACAAACAGTGAGTAAGGTTTTTAAATTTGGATTATATAACTTCTGATATTCACGTGAATAAATAGAGCATTTAGTTTATATCTATGGCACTGTAGTGTTCTTAATTCACTTTCTTTTGGTATTTGGACTTCAACGATAATGGACTCATAATGGAAGACCATCAATTTTCTTGCGAATTTTGTTTGAAGTCGTATACTAGACGTTCGTCACTATCGAGGCATTACACAAACTATCCTACACATCGTCGGCCAAAAGTTAGAGCGGAAGAATGCGTACAAAACCTCCTGAATACAACTCCGTACTATCGCCAGGCCCGTCTAAACAAACTCGCAGAGAACTTATGTTTTACTGAAATCCTTGATACATTCGTACCTAAATTATCTAAATCTGTTCCTCTCCTCGAATACCTCGAAGTATCTTGTACTGACAACAACAATGTCGATCTTATCAAGTTAAAGTCTGAAATCAAGAATTTGCTAGCAGCTTTAGCTGAAAAATATCCTCAAATAGCCGAACGTCTTTCAGTTGCGCCCATCACTAGTACACTTACTGACAGAAAATTGGAAATTGTACGACAAAACCTACTCAACGATCCCCTAGCTGAGAGCGAGGCGAAAACACTCATAGAACAGAATGTTGAGGTTTTTGTTACTGTTATTCCTATTGCGATGGATGGCTTGTTCTTGCGCGAGCATTTGATGAAGAGAGTTATGGAAACCAAAAGTGAGGCATTCATTGAGTTTGCTGTGGGCGTAATTTCCCATCTAAACATCTCACACCGATCCATGAGCAACATATTGCGAGGATATCTCGGGAATAAGCTTCAACAAGCCATCGGGATCAATCCATTTCCGCCTTTAAAACCAATGGTCAGGCGTATGAAAGAAACCAGGGAGGCATTAGCTCGGGATGTTGGGCTGAATTTCGTTGAAAATAGTGGCTTGGTAGCAGCACACACCAATGTAGAGATGCACATCAAACACGTTTTGAGTCAACGCACCATATCAGATTATCTGAAGTTTCCTAATAATACAATAATAATCTTCGACTACACCGATGAGTATCCATTCTTGCCATGGTCAAGACACTCTACTGGGCAGACCAGCATCCAGATTAAAATAGTTGAGCCATGTAATCTGCAGAGTACTATAATCAAAGTTGGTAAGTTACGATTCCATGTACATATCGTTTAGGAACAGTTAACGGAAAAAAACTGTACTGATAATAACAAGGCAGTAACCATGTATGACTGCGTAATATGTATACTTTTTATTTCTTTCAGCTAAATGGTTAGCATCTGATAGCTATATTCACGCCAAACTTTGTGGGGAGGCAATATATGACCAACTCTACAACCTGAAAGAAATCGTACATCCGTTGACTCAAGAAAGACTTACAGTAGAAAGGCGCACTGTAGCTGATGGCAAGGGAAGAAGATCAAGTACAGGATCATCTACATCCAAATCATCTTTTCCTATCCCAGAGGCTCCAGAGCACTCCACTCAGCTTGGGGACATGAAAGTAGTCTTCAGTGATCCTCTCTGGACTGTAAAACTAGCTGAAGAAAAGAAACAACAATATTTAAGTTGGTTAGGTAACAAAACTCTCTAAAGATGCATGTCATAGGTGCCCAATAATCACAATCTCTAAGCAGTATGTGCTTCTTATTTTTATTACAGGACAGCGAGTTGACAATGAAACAAACAGAAGGGCATACAGCAAAGAAAATTTTGGAAATGCAGGAAAAGAGAATGTTTGTAAAACAGACTTGGCAAAGTTTTACCCTGGAACTATGCATTATGGGTTGAGGGGTACAGAGACAATTGTTAGGAGAGTGATTCAGGTAGTAGTCATAACAATATGGGTGAAATATAGAATTAGCTATGAGATCAAGAGTATATAATCTATTCTTTTTTTTAAATTATAGGTCTTAAGCAAGCTGTCAGTTTCCAGTCAGAGCAATTGGATAAAAAACATCAAACAGTTGGCAAATGTCTCATATCAAGGAAGCAAAATCTCCATCCGCTTTACTGAAGCTGGAGTACTAGCACTGTATCCCAGATTCAGGCACTTCATTCAAAGTTGTGACCTACCTCCAATAATATCCGAAATTTTGTCCACATTTGGTGAAGGTCTAGTCTCGGTTTTTGAAAGCTTATTGAGAGCACCTGTTGGTCTCACTGGAGAAGATTTCGACAGAAAAGCCCGAGTTCTGCTTGGCTTTCAATTTGTCCAAATATTTGGTACTGAAGCTGTGACTCCAACCATCAAACAAATAGTGGCGTATACAGGGTATTACATAAATCAAGCAAGAAATGATGCTGAATTATGTGGTTTGCCAATTTCTTTATACAACTTTACTGACAGCATCATGGAGGCCGCCCATTCTAGCAGTAAATGTGCTAACATTTGTTACAGTGCAGGGTGTCCAGGACCAGTAGAATACCAGAAAAACCTCCTGGCTCAGCAGATGGAGAGCATTCTGTTGAAAAAATGTTTGAAAGAGGAAGTGCCTTCTACGTCAACATACACAAAAGCAAAAAAGAAATTGAAATGTGACACAAATAATTTTACCAGTGTTGAGGAAGCTAAACACCGCAAAAAGGTAGGCAAAGACATAAGCAGTATCTAACAAGATGTAACAACTTGTTCAAATTGTAACATTATTTGACATAAAAATACGTTCATTCTAATATAATTACATATATCGACATGCCTATACATGACTGTATTATGTTTATCATTTATCATAACTCTGACTTCAAATGTATTTTTAAACAAAACAGAAAGTTCCCTAGAATTACCAAACGTTACTTTTTAATCTTAAAAGTAAAACTTTAATTTTGTATGATTTTTTCACTCACACAGGAAGTTCCATTCCTTGACAAGTCTATAGAAATTAGCAGCAGTAGTGGACAACCAACAGAACAAAGCTTTATGGTAAGAAACCATTTTTTTAAGTATAATTTTGCATAATTTTTTCATCAATATGACCTCATTTATTGACTATTGATTTTATAGATCAGTGGCTCAGCCAGCTCTCATGTGAATTCACACACAGGGGAGAATGTTGACAGTGAAATTCCTGATCAAGTAAGGATAAAATGCATTTAGATTTGCTTTATAATTATTAAATATTTAATCTATTTTAAATGCATGTAACTCAGTGACATTGCAATAGATATTTATTAACTATTAATTTTTTTAGGTTAGAGACTACTCTTATATAGACTTGAACACAGGTGATGAAAATGATGAGAGTGAAATTCATGATCAAGTAAGATTTAAATAGTGCATTTGGATTTATATTTACTTGATTTACTACTTCACAGTGATAAATTGTAACATTAATGATTGACTATTAATTTTATAGGTCAGAGACCACTCTTATATAGACTTGAACACAGGCGATGAAAATGATGAAAGTGAAATTCATGATCAAGTAAGATATAGTCAGTATTGATTGATTTACTTGATTTTAATTAATATTTTATATACATGTACTTCAGTGATAAATTGTAACATAATTTATTTACTGTTTATAGCTCAGTGACACTGCCTATCCCCATAATGGTATAGACTTAAGCATAAAGGATAATGATGATAATGCAATTCTTGATCAAGTAACAACCATAGTATAGTATGTAAAAAATATAAAAATAAATTCCATGCATGTTCAGGATGCAATGTCTAAAATAAAATAAAAAACAATTATTACACAATACTCACCCATTTTATTTGAATTTTTTATCAGTGTTCAACCATGGCATGCTGTAATCACTATGTTTCTGATGACGAGGAAGATGATGTTGATCCATTGGTGCTATCTCAAGAGAGGAGATGTAACAGTTTCACAGCTGACGACTGTGAAATTGAAGCCTTGAAGGAAGATTTGGCCTTGCATGCTCATCAAAATGCATCCATCGCTACAGTTACTGAAATAAACTTTGAATCAGCTGTAAAATGTGTTACAGATCGAGGCTATCTGGCGGAATTCAAAGCACACATTGACTCTTGTCGAATCGGTGGCATGATCGAGTGGTCGAGAGAAGACTTCAGAGTTTCACGAGAGATATTCACGGCTACATTCCACTTCGCTTCGAGACGACAGATCATAGTACAACGCCAGCTGATAAACGACAACACAAAGACCAAGATTGTTGTTCCATTTGATTCAATACTTGGTTTTCTTTATAACAAGAACACTTCCACAATTGCCTTCCATATGTCCGAACCAGCGACGATCATGGTGAAGTCTCCAAAGTGCAGAACATGGAAGTTAGCAGCAACAACAACAGCAACTAACGTAAACGTCAACCCTCGAAGGTCAGATTCAAAGTCTCAAATCCAAGTCTCCATCAAATTGAATCCTAAATCAGAAAGTACATCCTTTGAATCCGTTTTGATGCAAGACAAGGCATTACAGCGAAAACTCCAAACCAGCTACTCGTCAACTTCAATTACCAAGACAGAAATCCAGCCTGAGAAGTGGTTTCCAATTATTCAAGATCCTAAACTTGTCCGTGCTGGTCAACTTGCTTCGCTAGCTCTTCTGGAGGAAGCTACCGCTCAAAATAATGACATAAATTGGCTAATTTTAAGATATCATGGACTTGAACTTCGCTTCAACGAGATTCTGAGGCGCGAGTCAAGGGACTCTAAGTAAAACCCGCTTCGCCAAAATGTCCTGACGGCGGGAGGGGCTCGAAGGAAAAGTTTGTAAATACATTTGGAAGCTTTAAAATTTCGCAAAAACTGTTTTTTTTAAGATGTAAATTCTATAAAATTTTCTATATTGTTTCTTAAAAATCAGTTAAGAAAGAAAATTCACATTTAATGATATTTTATTGATTTATTAAAAACCCACAATACCCTACCCGGGTAGGGCATAGATTTGCTTATCCCTTCGGGGTGATGCTAACAAGTTGTGCAGGTTTACTTTGCGCTGATTGGCTACTGTCTTCTCGAGGAATCAGCTAGATTTTGTTGCTGATTTTTTAATCACCTTTGTTCATCTCCAAATCGAATAACACAGTAATGCCGCATTTTGGTTTTGTTATGAAAACAAAACAGCATTCCTTTTTTCACATTTATTAAAAAAGACTATTATCTGATAGATGACGATGAAAATCACTCAATTGTAGTTCATTAGTCTATTTGTAATGTAGAAATGAACTCATTAGTCCAGCTGTAAAGGGTCATGGCTCATAAGTTAAGATTACATCATCAAGGCACACATTGAACCCTCTCATGGGACCTTAGAAAAATAGTCAAAAGAAACACTTTAATCCAGTCATTATATTATTTTTAAGTGTGGCTTTTTTCTTTGATTGACTGTACATGTTCACTGAAATTGCAAATTGCCACTGAGTAGTCAGTATAATTTGAGTGAACATTGAACAACACATTATGGCAGACATCGACGTGACATCGAAGATTCTCAACGTCCTCTGAAACGTTTTAGAAAATCAATTTCATCAACCGAAGAGGCCCAGAGATTACTCAATGCAGTTCCAGCATCAACGCATTATAAAAATAAATGGGCTGTCAAGCCATTTGAAGATTGGAAACATGAACGAGCTAATAAGGCACCAGAATTAGAAGAAACATCTCTAGGGTATGACTTGGGTGGATAATCTGCTGAATAATTCCGGATCTCAAATGGGAATGTGTCACCCTAAATCTTACTACAATTACAAGGGTTTAGCCTTAACAGATCAGGATTAATGTGAAATTTTCTTAATTCTGAAAGGCTCAATCTTTAAAAAAATTAGCCCTGAACATTACATTTTTAGTGCAACTGTAATTTCAAGGGTGGATTCTCCAAAGATTAGGGTGAATTCCAAATTTTCTTATATTTGTAAGGGTTAATTTGTGTGATAATTGACCCCGCCAATTTTTTGATACTTAGAATAAATGCTTTTTTAATTTTGTTCTTTAGAATTCTTTGGGTTTCCCATACACCGCCTCTTGTTATACCAAACATCTCCAAAGCATGTCTTCATAGTGAATATCCAGATTTCTCTTTATCCGAATTAATCTTCCCAGTGCTTTTGACAGCCTTTCTTCGAAGAAATAACGCGAGCGTTGCGTATTTGTCGTTTGAAAACAAATGTAAAGCCTGCAATTCTTGTAGCAATCATGCAGACAGCTCTAAAGGTTTTTAGACAATCTTTTGTTGTTTTGTTTTTGTTGTTTTCCGTGCAAGCAAAAACTAGCAAAACGGAGAAATCTTGAGATGTTGAAAGCGCAAGGCACTCAAACTTGAAATTCATCAGTGCGCGAAGCGCACGCATTGAAATTAAAATTTCACGAGCAAACCGAAATAAGATATAACAGCGTATTCTCCCGGCGTTCGCGCCAAAAACAAGCCTTTTAAAGTCAAAACGAGGCTAGAGCCTCGATACCATGTAACAACCTTCATTCTCAAAAATGGATGAAAGCTAGAAGGCGAGAAAAAGAGACGAGGGAGACAGACATATTCAAACCAATAACTCATTTATTCAAGATAGATAGGATTCCATCTCTTTAAAAGATAAAACGAGTGAAAATAAACGTAATACAATCAAAGTCCTGATGATGACAGAAATTCATCAGAATCAAGAATAGGAAATTCCTTGGGTGACCCGACTTGAAGAAACAGCTTTTCAACAGAGTGCATATGTTTGATTCCTCTTCATCAATGACCATGCCTAGTTGTCCTTAGAACCTACAACAGGTTTCAGGCAGAGATAGAAAGTCCCATTACTTTTCAAATGTATGGGGTGGGTAGGGTGGGACGCTATTATATCTTATTTCGGTTTGCTCATGAAATTTTAATTTCAATGCGGGCCTTTGCGCACTGATGAAATTTCCAATTTCACTTCACAAACCTCCATAAGACATAATAGCGTATGTTTAAAGTAAAATAGCTAACCTTGCAACACTAGTTGCTTGAAAGGAGCTCTGTCTTTCTCGGAACAAACAATATCCCGCAAATAGTGCCATTTAAATGTGGACACTTTTTTCCACCCAGCCATCTCCAAAATCTCTTTACACGAGAGGCCGATTGCCTTTGCTTTAGATGCTGATGCGCCCCTGGTTGAATGAGCACGAAACTCAGAGGTATCAATCCCAGCTTGTTTCATAAGCTCCACCAACCACCCCGCAATTGTGCATGGTACTACCTCTTTATGAGGCCTTATGTAACTTAGCAGCAACTGATGCTTATCAGCAGAACGCCAACTCTTAGAGCGTTCTAGATAGTAGATAATGGCTGAAAAAACACATAGCAAAGGATCACCCTCAAACTTATCAAAATTCTGCTTGATGGGGCTCTGACCTTTTCTCCTTGATTTGGTTATTTTGGCAAGCTCAAACACAATAGAGCTCTCCTTGACACACATATATCGTATATCAAGAGCCGTAAGGTCTGACGATCTACCTGCTGATGCAAGAGCTAGCAGCTTGCTCAGCTTAAGTGTTAACCATTTGTCTGACAGGGAGACATTGTCCCCTAGAGAGCGAATGTATTGCAGAACTCTATCTACATCCCAAGTCACTGCATACCTAGGTTGTGGCGGAATTGGCATTGAAGCAAGCACCCACCACCTTACATATCAGCTCATGCTGCCCTACCCTAACACCATCTATGGGCGAGTGAAAAGCCGAAATAGCTGACCTATGATTATTAATGGTACGATAGCTTTTACCCTTGTTTAACAGTTCAGTAAGGTAGTCAGCTACAGAGGACCACAGTGGAGCAAAATGGATCGATTTTCCGTTGATCACACCAGCTACTCCACTGTTTCCAGGCGCTATTGTAAGCTCCTGCCGTGCCCCTTCTCCAAGAGTGGGAATGGAGGAGTTCGGCAAGTTTTGTCTGAAACTCCATTTGTAAGCAAGGTTTGCCTGTAACCATCCAGGCCACTAATTGCCGATGGCCCTGCAGAACTAGTGGATGTGGCTGCTGGGCAGGTGAAAGCAAAAGATTTTTCAGGGGGGGGCAGCAGAATAGGCAGCCTGCATGACATTTGTAAAAGAACTGGGTACCATGCCTGTGCATGCCATGTTGGGGTTATCAGTACAATTGTTGCCTGGTCCCTTCGGACCTTGGCCAGGCAACGACATATCATTGAGAAAGGGGGAAAGCTGTAACCCCTCAGGTTCAACCAAGGGATCTGGAATGCATCCGTCCCCTGTGCAAATGGGTCAGCTCATGTACTTCTGAAGTTGAGTATTCATGCGGTCCGCAAATAGATCCACTGTGAGGGGGCCCCACAGCTGATTTAGAGCCTGAAACACTGTTGGATTCAGTCTCCAGTTGCTGGAATCCCTGTAATGTCTTGACTGCCAATCTGCTTCGTGATTCAAATCCCCTGGCAGATATTCTGCAGTCAGTGTTATTTTGTTGTTCAGGGCATAGTCCCACAGATCCTGTGCTATCTGCAACAATGCTGGAGACCGTGTCCCCCCCATCTTCAACAAGTATGCAACCGCTGTTCTGTTGTCCATTCTCAGGTGGACATGGAACTGCTTCTGGTTGGCAGTAAAAGCTCTTACGGAAAATAAAGCTGCTTTCAGCTCCAAGGCATTTATGTGAAAAGAACTGGATTCCTGCTGGGTCCAAATTCCCCTTGTGTGTCTCCCCTGGCACACAGCCCCTCAGTGAGGCATCTGTTGTTATTGTCAAGTCTGGGGCTGGTGTGATTATTGAGCGACCATTCCATGTGGACATTTGGTCGATCCACCACTGGAGGTCCTTCTGACAATCTTTGCTTAGAGGGACTATAGACTCGTACCCCTGGTCCTTCAACAAACCTTCCACCTGGAGTCTTTGCAAATGCCTGTAATGGAGGGGTGCTGGGAGGACCGCCTGTATCGATGAGGTCAGTTTCCCAATAATCTGTGAGAGAGTCCTCACAGAGGTACTTTTCTCTAGAATTATATCTTTGCAAGTCTGAATAAGTTGGGTCATTTTTCCCTCTGGCAAAAATAGTTTCATCTCCAGAGAATTGATTACAAAACCTAGGTACTCTATGCACTGAGATGGATGCAAAACTGATTTTTTCCAGTTGACTACAAACCCTAAATGCTGTAGTAGCCAAAGAGTTGAGTCCCTGTCCCTCAAAATACCCTCCTGAGTCTGATTGAATATGATTATGTCGTCGATATAAATAATCAATCTCAAACCCAGTCTTCGTAGCAGGGCTACAGCTGGTTTCAAAAGCTTGGTGAATAGAAGGGGGGCTGGACCCAAGCCAAATAGGAGGCACAAATATTGGTACCTTGTGCCCCCATAAATAAAACGAAGGAGGGGCTGGTGTTGTGGATCTATTGGCACAGTAAAGTAAGCATCTTTCAAATCTATTTTTATCATCCAGTCTCCCTTCTGGATTAAATGCTTCAACAAGTGAAGACCCTCCATTTTGAAGTGACGATAAACAACAAAACTGTTCAACTATTTCAAGTTGATTGCAGGTCTGTTCTCCCCATCTTTCTTTTTGACTAAGAAAACTTTACTTATAAATTTCCCTTTCAGTGGGAGACCACCCGAATTGCCCCTTTCTGCAGCATTTCTGCAATTTCTTGTTCTATTGCTTGCCTCTCCAACTGACTGTGAAAGGTCTGAGGCAGGCAGATGAGTCTGAAACGGGGTTTCTGAAAAGGGGAGTAGAACCCCTTGGATCATACTTAGAATGAACTGATCCTGTGTTAGGAGACTCCAATTGGTCTGAAAATACTGGAGGCGTCCCGCTAACGGGAGGGTCTGGCTCACAATTGAGGTGTCCATCCCCATGGTCGATAGAAGAGGATGAACAAACGGAGTTGCTTCCCCCAGACATTTTTGGATCTGCAGTGGGGGCTTGGGTATCAGGTGATCTCCCTCGGACCTTGAATCTGATTGACTTGCCTCTGTTGAGTGTCCTGTTGGGTGGTCTTGTTCTAAATGAGACAGATCTGCCCCCACCCCTACTGTGTGATGGGGGCACTTCTCGAAAGGGCTGATGGGGCCCTCTAAGACCTCGTCCACGATAGTTTTCTCTGCGAGGATTAGAACCTCTGACTCCGGAGGGACGTTGCTTTTGAACCGATAGATGGTGTGAAATCTCCTTCGTTGACTTACGAATCTTAGTGGCCTTGCAAAGAGCCTTATAGAACTTTTTACCAAACAAATTCCTCTGAGAACTGGTTAGGGATGACTCATGTTTACTCAACAACTTCTTTGCTTTCTTCATATCGCCAGTGAGCCGGCTTAATATGTTCAACCGGCGAGCATAAGTTAGAGACACATTTGCTTGACCTAGTAGAGTAACTGACTGTTCAACTAGTTTCAGGCAATCAAACAAATCAAGTTCCTCGCCCGAATCACCAGTTCGTACCTTTTCAAGGCTTAGCCAGAGTCTTCCTAGGGGACCCATTACGTTATTAACTCGAGCTTGAGTTTTTGACAGCGTGCCATCACTCTCGCGGCCGTACGACTTGCCCATAGACTCGAAAATTTCGTCTACATAGTCGTCTACCTTTGGGTTTTTAAGACAATCCACTTCAGGAGCTGGGTTTGCCTCAAGCACAGTTTCCTGTATCGCCTTATCTTTAACGAAAAGCGTGAATTTTTCATTCAGGTATGTCTCCATATCACTAGATAAGGTGTAGTTTTTGCGAGCGCTTACACCAGTGTCAAAGCGCTTGTAATCGCTCTCGCTGACAAGTTCGGGCGATTTGGCTGGCTTTCGTCGCCTAAACCTCGAATTAGAACCACTGCTTGAATCACTAGAATCACTAGAATCCCTTTTTGATTTATCATTTTTATCGCTCTCCTCGCTAGAGCTGGAGCCAGATGAACTGGAGGTCGAGTGCCTCCGTTTGTTTGACGAGCCTGTCGACGTACGTGCAGGCTGTTCTTGTGACTTAACACTCTCCTTACGGGTGTTTGTTGAATCCTCCTCGTCTAGGACGGGAGTGAGATTGTTTTCCTCAGCCATGTAGTCCTTTGGTTGGCCTTTATGCACGGAAAACACTGTCAAAATACTCGAATTATGGCTATCCAACGAGCGATTCTCCACCTAGCGCGAAGCCATTTTTGAGAATGAGGATTTTTACATGGGATCGAGGCTAGCCTCGTTTTGACTTTGAAGGGCTTGATTTTGGCACAAAAGCCGGGAGAATACGCTATTATATCTTATGGAGGTTTGTGAAGTGAAATTCATATGTAAGTTTTGAGTTTTGACTTTAAAAATGCGCTTTTGTGAAAGTCGCTTCATTTTTTTCGAGTGAAATTCAATAAAGAAATCCCGAACCAGGAATGTAAAAAAAATAATAATAATAATGTTATAATAATAATGAGATAAGAACGATTTTAAAAACATATTTGGATGTTTTACGGCGCGGCCCTAGAAGCTATTGCACTGCATTTGTCGGTTGTCAAGGAAACAAAGGAAAATCAATTGGATTTGCTGGTTGGTTTGAACGTCCGGTTTGGACCTCGTGCTTTGTGTATTTACAGAAAAAACACTTTTTGATTGAGTAAAACCTGCCTAATTCTTACCATTTTCGTATATAAAGTAAAGTGAGGAGCTAGAAATATTTCTTACCTTTGGTCAGATGTAAAATATGTGGATTCGCGATCGTTCTTGGCTGAAAACGTCCACGAAATTAAGAGAAAAAGGAGTCAATCTAACTTTACGGACAGAACTACAAGATAATATTCCAAAGTAAGTAAAATCTGTTCATACTTTTAATGGGAATACAGACAAACACTGCACAGGAAATGTACCCAACCAATTAGTCTTCTGTACCTGCTAGCCATTATGCCTGACAGTACATTGTAAAATACAAACAGTATTGTACATTTCTTATGCATTGAAATTATTGTTATCAACAGGGATCCTAGGACTTTCTAACCTATTTGGCATGTGTTTTGAATTAATTAGCCAAATACAACAAAAAATGTTTCTGTTTAATTTAAGTGCCCATAATGATAATTTAGTTCTTCATCTACTGAAAAGCTGGATGGTCTGATACTTCTGGAGAACCGATGAATAACCAATGCAAATGAGAAAACATTATCTGTACCTGGTAGCCATTATGCCTGGACAGTACATTGTAAAATACAAACAGTATTGTACATTTCCTATGCATTGAAATTATTATAATTATATCTATAGGACTTGCTAAACTATTTGGCATGTGTTTAGAATGAATAGCACAAACTTTCTAGTTAGAGGTTTAGATAAGTAAAGTATGCTGTACAGAATACAGTCTGTACTAATTTGGTTTTAATGATTGATTAAATACATTATGGAGTGAAAAATATTTGCATGTTTTTATTGAGTCTCATTTGAGACTGTGAGGTTCAGAATACCTTGCTGTAAAAAGGTTTGAGCTATCCTATGACTATATCCTTGACAGCAGGCAGGAACACTAGAGCTAGTCTATACTTATCTGGTATACACAAGAAAGGCTTCAGTTTCCCTGGGGGAAAAATACTCTATTGTTGTGCTTCCTGTCACATATATAGTCCATATCTTCCCTTTCTCAGTCAATGAAAAGGCTGACTACATACAAAGCAAGCTCATAGTTGCCCTTTAATGAAGGGACGGGCGGACAGACTGACGGACTGACTGACTGACTGACTTGGTGAATGACAAAGTAGAAAAAGGAAAATGAATAAATAAGAAGAGGCTTTAATTAGGCTGTATTCATAAATTATGTGTACTGCATGGGGAAATTTTAAGGATCGAGACCTCAAATCTCGAGGGGAATTCGCAAGAAGTTCTATTAAAACTAATTGCAAGCAATGATGACACAAAAACATTTAGTAAAATTGAAACAAAAAGTAAGCAATTGGTTTATTGACCTGCATTCATTAGTTAAGAAGTTATTGTTCTCAACATTTTGAAAAGACAAGCAACTTTTGATTCAAATTAATTGTTTCAAAAAATCAATGGATTAAGATGTGCTGTTTGGGTGCACGGCCTCTGTTGTATTTTGCAATCAAAATATCTCAGTGTGATGTTTTTCAATTGAATATCACTGCATCAGGTCATGGTCATTTATCCATTTTTTTCATTCAATTCTTTTTAGCTCTTTGAAAAAGTTAAATACAAATTATCATTCAATTAATAAGGACTTTGTAAATTACTGAATCATAATCTAATTCTGAACTGTTCCATGCATAGACTGATCATTGGTTCAAATAGGGAGTGTTCATAATTTATTGGTTCACAATAACTTTCTGTCGAACATTCTCTTTTCCTTTCTTCCTTTCTTCCTTTCTTTCCTTCTTTCTTTTCTTTTGTTCTTTCTTTCTTTCGTTCCTTCCTTCTTTCTTTCTTACTCTTTGTTTGTTTGTTTCTTTCTTTCTTTCACTCCATTTTATTACCACACTGATCCCTGTGTATTATACTCGTCTGCACAATTTTTTGACCTGCCGGGCCCCATGGAAATTAACAGCAACAACAAAACTAACAAATATGTAAAGCTAGTATTCAAATGCAGATGGCATAGGTGTTTTTTTTTTCAAAGTAAGAAAAGTAACAGTACAAAAATAATTAAGCACATTACAATGACAACACATAATAATGACAACACATTACAAAGGGATCCCACAAAAATATCGGCTGGATATTTTTGTAAACTAGTTTGGCCGTCGTATAATCAGAGGCATGCATGCATAATTCTATCTTAATCACAGGCAACCAGCCAAATAGCATCATGGATGTTGGATCCTAATAAACTTTGCCGCGTTCCACTTTTTACATCTCCTGTTTCTGTTGTGTGTTATAAGCTTAAGTCTTACTCTTGTCTATTTTCTTATCCCTCCTAACAAGCACATACAAAAGCCGTGCGTCCCCCGTCTTCTCCGAAAAGTTCAAACTTTCGCCATTGGAGAATGGAAAACGAATAAAAGCAAAAACAAAACAAACCCCAAAGCAGTACATTTTGCTACTATTAATCGGCAAAACATATATGCAAGAAATTCCGGGATTGCTGTGGTAGTGAAATTTCTCTACCACAGGAATCCAAAAATAGCAAAGAATGAATACTTTCATGGCATCACAGGAACCCCGGAATAGCTATCTATATTTTGGCGGGGGGAAAAAACATGTGGAACCAGCAATCTCTGGACCGCTTTGTAAAGTGAGTTAAAATTATTTGATTTCCCATTTCCTCAGTCAATTTTGATAGAGCTTTTGAGCAATAATATAAAAGGAATTTCTTTATTTTGGGCAACAAAATGAAGAAAGGATCAATTTCTTTATTGCAGAATGTCAGCAACAAATTATATCTCTCATTCTTCTACAGGCCGGGATCATCGCAGACATCACAGTCTAATGATCTGAATGAGATGAATGAACCATCAAGGTTGGTAAACAGGCTGGTTGATGAGCTGCTCAGTTGACAGCATTTTTCTGAAGCAATATAAAATGTGTGCGCATGTCTCTGTACTTTGATATAAACACGATAATAAGATATGGTTTTCTTTCAGGTGTGTCTCTGATTTTTTCTTTTAATTACTAGACGTTTCAGCCACTGACTCCGGCTTTCATCAGTAAATACAAGTGATTGCTTGCGCAATAATTCAAAACTCATTTTAGCGCACAAGCTTAGTGTTCTAAAGAGAAAAAAAGCCATCGTTAGATAATTACTTTTATAAAATATGTGCAAGCCATGTCTCTGTCATGTCTCATATAAACATGGCAATCGCACAATCAGCACGCACACGTTATATCTCAAATATTTTATAATTTTGTTTAACATACTGGGTGGAGCCCAAATTTTAATGTCCATCCAATAACTCATGAAATCGTGTGGTGATTTCTCAGCAATGAAAACGAAGAAGAATCTAGAACAATTGACTTCATAGACGGCGAAGCACTTGGTGAAAGGTATTGGAATTTGCTATCCTATGATCTATAGATAGATTGTTGCAAATAAATAAAGTAGATGTAGGTAGGTTTCCCCCATTGCAAAAAGGTAAACTATAAGTCTATAGGTGGTTCGCCAAAAGAATGTTTTCGAAGCAACTCCAAATACGACACTCCAAGAAATCAGAGGATTTTGGTAGTGTTTTAGTAACTAGTAACTAGAAAGACAGTAGTGAATACATCAATTAAAAGCAAAAGAACAACTACCGATGCGGGGTGTGTGTGTGTGTGTTTGGGGGGGAAATTTTTATCTTGTTCGTTTTGTTTTCTTTTTCTTCTTTCTTTCTGTCTTTTAGTTAGGTGTACATAACTATTATTTGAAAAAAATTGGTGGCTCACGAGTGCAAAACAAAACAAACACACATGTGCACGAAATATTTCTATTTATTTTTATTTCTAAATAAAACAAAACGCACAACATCAGTTTTGACCATGGTCCATCAACATTTCTATATTTTTCCGCGAGTTTTTACATCCCATCTGATCTTTTGTTCAATTAGTGCTGGTGATGATGATGATGAAGAAGAAGACGAGGATGACCTCGGCGATAGTGGCTTTGTAGTTGAAGACAATGCAGTAGAGGAAGACAGTCCTTCCTTCTACCATGCATTGGATCAGACAGAGGTGGCGCCGTATTTTCCATCAGCATTTGCCACGTCCCCAGACGAGCCGCGGTCATTCAATTTCAATCTGGCAGTACTTGACAGCCTCGAATTACCATCGCCAATTTCAAGGCCAGGGGAGTTGCCTACGACAACATCAGGCAAAATAACTTTCCGTGACAAGAAGGAGGCTGTCCAGTACTGCCGCGAGAAACTTAGTCCGTGGCGTTAGGCCGTCGTGGAGAAGATTTCCTCCCGACGATGCTGCACTCAACAACTCAGTGTTGCAACGAAAGAGGAGATGTTCATGGGCGAAAAAGGAACATAGAAAATGTCATGCGATATAGACGAAGTAAAGCAATAGCAAAAGAGCAGGGTGATGAAAATGATAACCAGTTAAACCAAAGCAGCCCCAATAACCAAGAAAGACTCATTGTTCAATGAATCCAAACTCAAAAGCAAGGAAAAGAATTGCATGCAGTTGCTAAAACAAATCGCAAAATTCAAAAGCTGGAGGTTGAAAAGTCTGCATTTCAGCGAAAAGTCTGGACCTTAAAAAAACGAATAAAGAGAATTGAGAGGACAAAACACACACAGACGGCCAAAATAAGCAACTTGGATGTAATTAAAAGAAGAACGCCATCCCGTAATACCCCAAGAAGTAGAGCAAATGCCATTCTAAGAAGACCTGGTCTGAGCCCAAGGACCACTCCTCCAATCCTGAAAAAACAGCTAGTATACGCTGAAGCAATAACAAGAAATACAGCTTGCCAGTAATTCCACACACGGAAGCAGTCAAAAAGAGTCTTGCTGCAAGTTGTATTGCTGGAAAAATAGTCAAGAAATACCGAGCTATAAGTGCTTTGAGTAAGATAGAATAGCCTCTGGCCGCAGTGAGGTGACGGAGTGTGACGGGTTGACGTGTTCCCGTCATCTCCGCAAATTTTTGCCTTCTTTACCATTTACTATTGGCCTGTTTGTTATCTAACCGTCTACCGAGTGTTTAAAGATACGTGTCTTACGTTTGTTGGTATTCTGTGGGACCCAGCGCCAGAGATACGGAGTTCTTGTCCAAACATCGACAGAGCTGGTGTGAATTATTATATAATCGTAAAGGACGCTTCTACTAACATCACTGTGAATTATGGTCCTTCATACAGCTTTGGTACTCCTGTCGATGTTCCTGACGGCTTATACGAGCCTCTCTGAAATAACCAGTCGTTATACAATATCGCAATGGTCGAATTTCTCAGTCAAGATCAAGATGGCCTCCATGGGCACTCAAGTGAAACGAAGCTCCCAATTTGCATCTTTAATTTGTCACGCTTATCGCACACGTTCTCCTGTACTGAACTTGGACTACTCGCATCGGATAATTCATCTACTATTTATTATTGCAAGTGATTGCTCCGCTCTTAATCCGGGCCCAATCAAGTTCCCATGTGGAATTTGCAGAAAACCTGTAAAAAAGAATCAACAGGCAATCGAATGCGAGGAATGTTTTATATGGTACCATAAGGCGTGTATCCATCAATCCAGTCACTCCTATGAAGCATTTCAAAACAACTCGAACCTGGTGTGGATCTGCTCTCGATGTTTATTTCCAAATTTTTCTTCTTCATTCTTCAATGATATCACAAGCTTTTGCTCCGAAAATGACTTTTCCATCCTGTCTCATCCTAATGACACTAGTATACCATTCAATCCTCCAGTGACGTCATCACCAATAAGGAACTGTGGAAGTAACGCTACTCATAGAGTTAAAATCTGCTCAGTGAACATTAATGGAATAAGAGGAAAAGCTTTAGAGCTACAATCTCTCATTGCAACAATGGACTTGGACATTGTCGCTGTTCAAGAAACAAAGATAGACAGCAGTATTAACTCAGCTGAGTTGTTTCCTCCAGAGCTTGGTCTGTCTATATTCAGGAATGACCGATGCCTGTCGGGGGGTGGTGTTTTGCTAGCAATTAAGTCAAGCCTTTGCCCCGTTGCTTGTGCCGATCTAGACCAAGCGGAAAGCGTATGGGCAAAAATCTTCCTGAACGGTGAAGTACATTACTTCTCTAGCTGGTACCGACCACCTAACCAACCTGTGGAGGAACTAGAGGTCCTAAGGAATCAACTGAACATCAATCACTCTCACTGCACTGGCAAGCAACCAGGTATCCATGTTCTGGGGGACTTTAATTTCAGAAAGATCGACTGGGCCACTTCTCTTAACATAGATGGGTCTAACCTGTCCTACTCTGATGGCCACGCCCTTGTTGACATTATTTGGGACAACTATATGGATCAGGTGATTGATTTCCCAACACGCGAGTTGAATCTTCAGGACCTTATTATTACCAACAGGCCTGGGTTGATGACTAACACCTATTCACCTGCCAAGCTGAGTGATCACGATGTAATTACCACCACTCTAAATATCTCTCATCACCTACAGCCGAAGCCCAAACGGAAGGTGTATTGTTATTCTAAGGGTGATTACGAGGCCATGCGGAATGACATGTATAATTTCCAGCATGACTTCCTTACTGCAGATTGTCTATCTGAAAGATCTGTCGAAGAAGACTGGGCACTGTTCAAGGAAGCTCTGACATCGTTTACCGATAAGCATGTACCCTCTAAACTGATAAAGGGAAAGTATAAGATCCCTTGGCTTACCAACGGTATCTGCCGTCTGATCCGCCGTAGAAATTGACTGCACGCCAAAATGAAGAGAACCGGGAGCAAGCGGTTACGTATGTTATGGAGGAAGATCAGAAGAAAGGTCAGCTCGGCACTTACCTCAGCTAGAAACAACTATGTCCAGATGATGATTGGCGACATAAAGAAGAACTCCAAATTATTTTGGAAGTTCATTAAATCACAACGTAAAGACATCCAAGCTATGCCCCCACTGAAAGTAACATCAGGACAGCTTGTGGAGAGTGACCAGGAAAAAGCAGAGGCCCTAAACTTACAGTTTACACAGAACTTCTCCCAAGAAGATAACAGTTATGTCCCATACCTTAAGCGCACATTTCCTGTGATGCCTGATATAGTTGTGACTGAGAGAGGAGTACACCAACTTCTAACCGAACTTAAGGTCAACAAAGCAGCAGGCCCCGATGATATACATCCTAGAGTTCTCAAAGAAATGGCAGGTCCAATTGCTCCTGTTCTATCAACAATCTTCAAGAAATCTCTTGCCCTCGGTGAATTACCTAAGGACTGGCTACTGGCTAACATTTGTCCTATCTTCAAGAAAGGGAACCGATCGTTACCAATTAATTACCGCCCGGTATCTTTAACGTGCATCGTTTGTAAGCTGCTGGAGCATATTGTCTGCTCCAACGTCATGTCTCATCTCGACAAGCATGGAATACTCTCAAGCAATCAGCACGCCTTTAGAAGATATCACAGCTGCACTACACAACTCGTAACTGTCATAAATGACTGGGCACAGGCGTTAGATAATAGATCACAAGTCGATGTGTTTATACTTGACTTTGCCAAGGCATTCGATACGGTCCCGCATGAAAGACTCAAAGCTAAACTGTTCCAATATGGAATAAATGGGACAAACTTGCAATGGATTCATTTCTTCCTGTGCGGGCGTAGACAAAGAGTGGTAGTGAACGGCTCGAAATCCAAGTGGTCGGCAGTACGGTCAGGTGTACCGCAAGGAACAGTTCTCGGCCCCGTCCTATTCAACCTGTTTATTAATGACATTACACAAAACATCCAATCTAATGTACGATTATTTGCTGATGATTGTGTTTGTTATAGATCTATCACTACTACAGAAGACTGCACCAAACTCCAACAGGATATATCGAGACTTGCTGACTGGGCTAAGATATGGAACATGAAATTTGAACCTACCAAGTGCAAGACAATGAGGATAACTAGAAAAACCAAACACAACTCTCTAGATGGTATAGTCTTAGATTTTGTTAAACACACCAAATACCTTGGCATCACAATCTCCGACGACTTAAGATGGAACAGACATGTCAATGACATCTGTAACAAAGCCAATAGAGTTCTTGGTTTACTCAGAAGGAGTCTATATTTCTGTAATTCACAAGTCAAGGAAGCTGCATACATAGAACTCGTTAGACCTATGGTGGAATACGCCAGTGCTGTATGGGACCCGTATACTGAAAACCTGAACTGCGAATTGGAAAAAGTGCAACGCCGTGCGGCAAGATTTGTGTCTTCTAACTACACAGATTACGAACCTGGTGCCATGACTAACATCCTCAAGAACCTTGGTTGGCAACCACTCGAAGAACGAAGGAAATTAGCAAGAATAACCCTTTTCAACAAGGGGATACATGATCTGGCTGCTCTACCCCTGGACGTCCTCACCAAACCGACAAGAAAATCAAGGCATATGCACTCTGAGTACTTTGTCCCTATTTTTGCAAGAACGAATATATATAAATTCAGTTTTGTTCCACGCACCATTACTGACTGGAACAGTCTATCTCAGTCTGAAATCGACAATTTACTGAATTAAGTTACTTACATATTTATTATTATAGACCTATTGGAACAATCTTTATTTACTTATTATTATATATTTTTTGGAACAATTATTTAAGTCAACAAACGACAATCTATTAAATTAAGTCATCTATTTATTATTATCTATTATTGTTATTTATCTATTTATTATTATCTATTTATGTTATTATCTATTATTATCTATTTATTACTCACATCGATTTGAGTTAACACGCTGTGCATTATATGTTATTTATAACGTAGCACATTATAATAAAGTGAAGTGAAGTGAAGTAGAGCAACAGGGTTGACAAGGAGCCTTATCAGCAGGAATTCACAGAAAATGTAATTTTTGAGAATCGAGGCACAAGATTAGCAGAAATTAATATTTTGCTGGCACGTGGCATTATGCGCATGTGTATTTAGCGTGGGGTCCTTAGGGTATTAGCGTGATATATATTGAGGTGCTGGCCGTGTTGCAAGTCATCTACGGTCAGCCTCGCCGTCTTTTTGGTACGTCGTTGTTTTACCATGGATGCAGCTCAAGTCCACCAAGCTATTCAAGATAACAATACTCTTCTTCTCCAAGAAATCAGATCTTTAGTCTCTTCTTCAACCGCCGATCTCAAAAGATCACACGAATCGTCTTCTGCGGAACAACTTGAACAGATAAAGAAGATCAAAAAAGAACCTCAACCTTCATTTAAGAGGAAGAGCAACGAGGAGCAATTCAAATCTATCCGAGCCATTAAAGACACAGTCGAAGAAGCCCAGTCGGCCTTGGCTTCAAACAAGTTGGAAAAAACTAAAGAAGCACTAGATCAAGGTATGTCTCTTCTTAAAGAGCGAGAGAAGTTAATTCTGCTTGCAGATAAGTCGCCATATGGCTGGAAAACCGTGCTCGAGTATAAGCACCATGACCTTGCAGATGATGAGGAAGACGAGAAAAAGATCTATCGCGCGGAATCCAGAGCAGCTAGAAGCCTTAAACATTTAAATCCCACTAGATCTCAGCGTCGTCCCATTGTCTCTACTTCACCACCTCAGCCCTTGATGTCTTCAGCTCCATCTTCTTCCCAAAGGCCATTCCTCAATCAATCCCAGAGATATCCTGGTCTGTGTTTTGTATGCGGGAAGCCAGGTCACTGGCGCGCTGCCTGCCCATCCCTTTCTTCTGGATCTTCAGTTCAGAATCAATCTCAGCAAAAGTGACTAGCTTCAACTTCTGATCAAGGTGTAGTCCATTTTTTGTTTTATGTTTCTTGTTATCTTTAGAATATTTATTTACACAGTAGTGCGTAACGCTTTTATTGCTTTTGTTTTCCTATTGTACTCTCCCTTGTTTTATGTTTTCCATAGTTGTGATGCTAATTTCCAAATCGTTTTCAATGTTTTTGTTTTAATTCTCCCTAGATTTGGAGTTAAGCAGTTCTTATAATGTTAACGAATCAGACGAAGATTTCTTAGATGTGGATTATTTATCGGAACCCTACGAACATCAGTCAAATGTTAGTTCTGTTTCCGTCAGAGGAAGATTACGGAAATGTGTCCAGAGTTGGATTGACATTGATGCACCTCAGTTTATTCTAGATGTTATCAATTACGGTTATAAGTTGCCTTTGATTGACTTACCCCCCTCATTTATCGGTAAAAACAACAAATCAGCCCTTTTGGAGTCCTCTTTCGTCGAGCAATCTATTCAAGAACTACTTGATCTCAACAGTATCGAAGAAGTATTTATTCCACCCGATACTATTAATCCTCTCTCGGTGTCAACGCAAAAATCTGGAAAGAAGAGGCTAATTTTAGATCTCCGTCACGTGAACAAATATATTTTCAAATCTAAATTTAGATGCGAGGATCTTACGGTTGCCAAAGAAATCCTCAAGCCCGGAGACTTTATGTTTACATTTGACCTCAAATCTGGTTATCATCATGTAGAGATTTTTGCTGAACATCGCAAGTACCTATGTTTTTGTTGGATGTTTCCTAACCGTTCCATAAGATATTTTCAATTTTCAGTTCTGCCATTTGGCCTTTCTTCAGCGCCTTACCTCTTTACGAAGCTTTTTAAGCCTCTCATCAAATTCTGGAGATCGAGCGGTATCACAATCCTTATCTATCTCGACGATGGCTTGGGTGCTTCCTCCAATTACCTGTCAACTAAAATTCTTAGTCTTCAAATGCACGCCGATTTATTAAGGTTTGGCTTTCTCCCTAATGAACAGAAGTGCCATTGGGATCCCTCTCAATCCATCAGATATTTAGGAACAGTCATTAACACTTTAAATTGCACTCTTTCTGCCACAGATCAGAGAATAAACAGTCTTCTTGGTGACCTTGACTTCCTGCTTTCCCATGGTTCTTCACTAGTACGAGTGAAGACTGTTGCCTCTGCGTGCGGCAAAATAATTTCCCTTGGTAATTGTATTGGTAATGTAACAAGACTAATGACTAGATGTCTATTTTCTGTTATTAATTCCAGAGTATCTTGGAACGCACTAGTTGTCCTGAGTCCAGAATCGATTTCAGAACTTCGCTTTTGGAGAACAAGCGTTCAACACCTTAACGGCGTTCCCATTTGGCCTACGCAATCTAGACCAAGTAGGATTGTTTATTCTGACGCATCAAATACAGCGTGTGGTAGTTTAATCGATTATGATGGTAAAGTGTTTCACCAGAACTGGAGTGAGTCCGATAGTTTACAGAGTTCTACCTTCAAGGAACTGAAAGCTGTGCTTCTCTCTCTTCAAGCCTTTCAGTCCCATTTACGTTCCCAAAGTGTGTTATGGTACACGGACAATAAAAATGTTGTCTCATTAATTTCCAATGGTTCCAAGATTCCCCAATTACACGAAATGGTTCTTGACTTGCATCGTATTTGTGTTACCCATGCTATTAACATTGAAATGCAATGGATCCCCAGAGACTTAAATACTAGAGCTGATGAAGTCAGCCGTATCGTAGATTATGATGATTATTCACTTAATGATTATGTTTTTCAGGATCTTGATTACTTCTGGGGTCCCCATACCTTTGATCGTTTTGCATGTCATCACAACACTAAATTGCCTTTATTCAACTCCAAATTTTACCAGCCTAATTCTAGTGGAGTTAACGCCTTTTCCCAAGATTGGTCAAATCACAACAATTGGCTATGCCCTCCTGTATACCTCACTAGTAGAGTCCTCAACCACCTCAGACTTTGCAAAGCAAAGGGTACCCTCATTGTTCCTGAGTGGAAATCAGCCCACTTTTGGCCCCTCCTGTGTTCAGACGGTGTTAATTTCAACGATTTTGTCATGGAATGGACGATTCTACCGAACATTCCTAATTTATTCATTCGAGGAAAAGCCAAAAATTCTATATTTGGTAACAGATTACTTAATTTTCAAGTATTAGCCTTGAGAATTGATTTCAGTCACTGACCTTGAAGTAGCTCCCTATTCCGTATTTACTGATACTGTGTATGATCGCCAGGTGCAGGCCCCAGGTGGCTATGAGATGTAAACCCAACCCTATGGACGGTTGACGTTCGAGTCTACGCCCCTATTAGATTCCTGTATTGATATTGATTTTTCCTTTATGAAAGCGATTTTGAGAATTGCTGAGATACATTCCTTGATTAAATATTGTTATCTTGTTTTATCATTATTTCCCGTGTATTTTTCTCTCTTTTCGTTTCAGATATCTTTTGTTCAGAATTTTGGTCATCTGCTTCAGTCAACACGGACAATCCTATCATTAATCGGCTAGTTGAAAATCTGAAACTGACAAGCTTGTCGTCCCGAGCCAGTGGAACAACCGAAGCCTACTTGCGTTCCTCCAAGAGATGGAAAGCTTTTTCCCGCGAGGTTTTAGGTCTCAAAGATCCTTTTCCTGTGTCCCCCATGAACTGTGCTTTATTCTTACAGCATATTTTGGAGTCGTCTTTTTCTAGCTCTTCCATTAACTGCACCTTTTATGCGTTGAAATGGGTGCACAATTTGGCCAATGCTCCTTCCCCTACTGATAATTCAGTGGTCATCGCTATTAGAGACGGTGCCGTTCGCCTAGCTAGTCGCCCGCCTGTCCACCGCAAAGAACCTCTTGAGCCAGCACACCTCCAGCGCCTAGGAAACCTCACCGACTTTGGAGATTTGCTTCAGCTGCGCAACTTACTAATGTTTGTTTTATCCTTTTCTGTTTTTTTAAGGAGTTCGGAAGTGCGTCTGTTGCGGCATCGTGATATCTCGTTCCACGAGGGCTACCTGTCTATCATTATAGAAAAGAGCAAAAGTGACCAATTGAGGGAGGGTCAATCTGTGATCATTGCTGAAACCAGTTCCCGTATATGTCCCGTTCGTTTATTAAGATCTTATTTATCTATTTCTGGTATTAGCCCTGATTCAGACGAGTATCTGTTTCGTTGTATTTCTTCTTCTAAACATGTCAAGCGTTTAGTGTCTACTAACAAACCCATATCCTATTCTGGTTATAGAGAAGCGTTTAAGAAATCCTTCAGTTCTATTGTTCCAGATATTTCCAATTTCAGTACCCATTCATCCAGATCTGGTGGAGCCACATTAGCCATTAACTCCGGCGTTTCTGATCGAAACGTTCAACGCCACGGCAGGTGGAGAGCTTCTTCTTCCAAGGACATTTACGTTAAAGACTCACTATCCACAAGATTAGATGTGTCAAAATCCTTGAATCTTTAACTCTAGCCCTACCTTTAGCCTTCTCTATTGTGGGCCTGGCTGACCAACATGCCCAAGCGTCAATGTGTGTTGGATGTGTTATTTATAATGTGTAGTGGAATCAAAATATGTAATTTTTGAGAATCGAGGCACGACATTAGAAGAAATTAATATTTTGCTGGCACGTGGCATTATGCGCGTGTGTATTTAGCGTGGGGTCCTTAGGGTATTAGTGTGATATATATTGAGGTGCTGGCCGTGTTGCAAGTCATCTACGGTCAGCCTCGCCGTCTTTTTGGTACGTCGTTGTTTTTTCTATACATATTATAGTCTAGTTAATGCCATGTAAACCTTATAACCCCAAAGGTTCACATCTTAGCATTGGTTGGGGGTACACGGTCCCAATTTTTTCCACAAAGTGTTTTTTTGGGTTTACGTGTCCGGCTATGATGTATTAGCTAGTTTTTTGGTATATACTGTCATTATTATTCAAGTGAATAAAATCTGTGGGCCTGGCTGACCAACATGCCCAAGCGTCAATGTGTGTTGGTTGTGTTATTTATAATGTGTAGTGGAATCAAAATCTGGTGCATCCTAAAAAACACAGAGAGAAAGAAAAACAGAAGTACCTTGATGATTTTGGAGAGAGACAACAATTCAAGAATGATGCCTGGCAAAGCAGACTTTATCACCTTTGGAAAAGGAGTCAAGATGCAAAAACGCTATCTTAACGACTATCTGCACAACCTCCATGAAAAATTCACTGCAGAAAATCCGCAGCTCAAAGTAAGCCGTGCCAATTTCTGCAAACGACTACCTAAGCACATCATTCCCACTTCCTTTAGCTCACGATACACGTGCCTATGTCAATACCATCAAAATATGACACTGAAACTTAAGGCGATAAAAGGATGTGTCGCTGTGTCAGTGAATCCAGACACCTTTATAAAGAATGACGCAGAGAACGTTGATGAAATTTTGCCAAATAATATGAAATTTAGCCAGTGGAAGCGTGTGGATGTTGAAGGCAAGAAAAAAAACCAAGCCCGTTTCTTTTGAAGATGACAGACAAAAACCTCAAGGAGGATATCAAGCAGTTCACAGGGCACGTGTCAAGAATAAAAGTGCAGTATTCAAGCCTCAAGGAGCTGAGAAGTCGTCTCCCAAATGACCATGCAATAGTCCAAATGGACTTTGCTGAAAACTACAGCTGCAAAAGCACAGAAGAAGTACCTTCGGCCTACTGGAACCAAGCAATGGTGACTTTGCATCCAGCTGTTACATACATGAAAAACGAGGAAGGAAAGATCTCTCACTTCAGTAGGGTTTTTATATCTGATGATATGGGTCACAACACCAATGCTGTATACACTATAATAAAGAAGCTTGTGGCAGAAATAAAAAACACAAGACAAACCATAAGCCATATTCACTATTACATGGACAGTCCTATGTCCCAATATCGGAACAACACTGTTTTTTATATTGTGAGTCGCCATGAGGCCCTTTTCCAAGTCAGTGCCTCATGGAACTACTTTAAGGCTGGCCATGGAAAAGGGCCTTGCGATGGCATTGGTGGAGCCTTGAAGAGAATAGCAGATGAAGCTGTACAGCAACACAAAGTTGTCATACAAGATGCCTCTGATTTCTTTTCGTGGACAAAGTCAGATGACATGGAAGAGAGCACAATGTCCTTTATATTTTACTCAAAGGAAGAGTGTAGCACATCGGAGAAGGAGATAGCTGAGTTTGGTGACATCCGACCAATCCCTGGAACGATGAAGATCCATGCTGTAGCAGCTGTCAAAGGCAAGACTGGACAAGTCATCACTAGAGAAACATCATGCCATCATGCCATCATGCCATGTTTCTCGAATGGGCAGTTTAATGCAGACTCTGCCTGTGCCTGGAAGCAACGTACACTGCAGGATATAACCATCCCAGGTAAACATACACAATAACATATAACAAAAGTAGAAGTGAATTATTTTAGTACATATCTTATGCATGTACTATGTATTACACATTGTATTTTCACTCAAACAATAATATTATTTAAAAATGTAATTCTCTTCTCAATAGGAAATAATTCAATTGATGTCTCTGTGGATGACTGGGTGGCAGCAGAGTACACGAACCAATGGTTTATTGGAAAGGTTTTAGAGGTGGATGAAGGAGATCAGGACGCACACATAACATTCTTACATCCCTCTAACCTTTATGATGTTCTTCAACAGCCTTCCAGGAAAGATGAAATTTGGGTTGATTTTAAAGACATCCTGGCCATTGTTGATGCACCTGTTCCATGTGGCAAGAGGAATCAATTTAGGATAAACAGAGAAACACTTGCCACGATTGACGAATTGCACCTGAATTATCTTAAATAAACCAAATTACAGACATGGAACCAAATTATCAATATTGAAACACAGTAAACACTAGAAATGTAGTGATTGAGCTTATTGATAATGATAATTTAATTTTCGCTTTTATTGATTATCGCATAACGTTTTGCAAGTTGCTATGGATAGTAAAACTATATATAAAAGAGAGAAAGGGCGCTTTCAGATCTAAATTAGAATTTTCTATTTAATTCTATATGGGAAAGCTAAATTTCCTCTGTGTAACACACTGAAAACTACCATCTTTTACCATGTTTGTGCGGTATTTCTATAACCTTCACAATCCAAAGTAAATTATTTTAGAGTTAAGTTTCTAAATATAAATCATCATTAGCATCAATCATCAAAATATGTAGATAGAGAAGTAAATTATAATAATAATAATAATGTCTTTATTTCATATTGATAAAAATACATATCAATACATACATACATACATACAAGAAACATAAAAAATATATAATGTAAATAAAAATAAAATATATTAAATATAATTATGGGTTGATTTAAGATTTTAAGCCAGTAATATTAGAGTACAGTGTTTTATTAATATTAGATTATATTTTCTTCATTTTTTCTAATTAAAGCCAATGATTTCAATATTATGGAATTTAGCTTAAATTCATAATTAGGATCAAATAAAGGATTGATATATTTCAAATATCATAATTGTATAAGATTCATGTGACATATGCTAGTATAATCATCTTTTTGCATGGAAGATGATTGTTTTTGTCAGGTAGATGCTTTAAATTAGATATTTTCATAAGAAATAGTGTGTCACGTAAAATGTACCGCCATTTCATAATTATTTAAGATTAAGTGCTGATTTTTTAGAAATAGTTCTCAGATAATATAGCTTGTTGATAATAAAGTTGATTTCTCATTTTGTAAGACTTCATTTTTGTGATTTCTGCAAATCCTAATTGCACACTTTAACTGAGAATCAGTGTAATACTTTGCTGTGCAGCGCGGTTGGGCAGCAATCAATCAGCGAAACGACCCTCGAGCCAGATGAGCAACCGCCTGCAAAGAAAAGACGAAAAAAGGGATCATCGTCTTCGTCTTTGGGTAAGCGCTACTACACACTGATGTGCATACCAGCATGCCTGCCTCGAGGTAGTGGCTCTAGATCAGTAATTTCTGTTACAGCAATGCACTCTATATGAACATGTGACTTTGTAGATTAGTGTGGTCCCACCGATTTGTTGCCGTTCTTTGTTAGTGTATGCGAACACGTCAGCTAACTGCCGAACTGCTATGCCATTCACTTTTTATTTTCTTATTTAATAGCTTCAACAGGGCAATGAAAAGACTCGGAGTCCATACAAGCAAAGCCCCATACAATTTACAATGTACACATAAACGATACAACTACTAATACCTTAGTTTGTCACACTCTTTCTGCAACGCCGCTCAGACAGAGACAAGAACAACGCCCTCAGACTGAGCAGCAACAGCAAGAGGAGGGGGAACAGCACCGCCAGCAGCAGCAACAGTCAACGTGCATCCAGCCAACAAAATCACCGCAATTGTTTCAGTTGGTCGCCCTGCCAAGTGGAGAGTCGCTTGATAATCTCCTTACTTTTCTGAAGACCAGTCATCTTCACAACACAGCAGCGGAGGTAAAAGAATGTAAAAACATTGATTGTAACATTTTCATCATCCCTGAAGATGGACACTTTGTTTTCATTAAAAAGTTTACGTGGTGGTGACAACTCTTTTCATTCATGTTTTTAAATGTTTAAACCTTAACTTAGAGGATGTTTTTTGTATCATAAAACTGCAAGAAAATAATCACATGACATTTGCAGGTGACCAATGTACGCCTTGACATTGCCTGCGACACCAGCTGTGAGCTCTGGGGGCTCCTTAGCCGATGGTGTAAGTACCGCGAAGAAAGCTGCCTCAACGGACCACCACCACAAAGAACGGATGTCCAATGTGCCAAGAACTGCCCAGCTTGCAGCATTTACTAAGAGGTCGCCTGGCTAGATCTCCCAAAGACTTCCGTCTCAGTGGAGGCCAACAAAAACTCCCAGTTGAGATTCTTGCTTTCCCTACTACCTTTGGTCTGCTGTCTTTTCGACACGGCACTGGAGGGAATCGTGGAGACAATCCAACAAAATGCCGCCAAGAAGACCCTGCGGGACGCGCTTTCTTCGCAGCTTGGCTGCAAGGACTACTCCATCTCCCAATTAAGATCAGTGGGAAAGCTCTCCACTCTCACACCAAACATCCTGGATGTGCGGCTTTCAAGAGGATGGGGCAAGCTCCTGGAAATGCTCAGGAAGGTTTTGACGGGAGTCTTCCAACAGCCAAATCGCACATCTCAGCTAGTGGCACTGTTGTGCATGAAGAAGACCTTGGAGAAAGAGGCTGGTAACCTGGAGGAGCCTGCTTGTTCGGCCCTTCTCGAGTGGGCAGAAGGCTTGGCCCCCAGATTAGATGTGGAGTGGCAACTAGAAAAATAATATTTTGCACAGGTTAGCCACTAGAAGCTAGATAGACACTTTGAACTTATTGAAGAGCATCTGTTTATGTTTGCAGGCTGTCAGATTGTTTAATTAGTGTTTGTAGTACTTAATCTAAATAGTGCTAAACAACATCTATCTATAAAAATGTAAAAAGTCAGAAACAAACGTCATTTTTGTTTCACGTTTGTTTTGCAATCATTATCGAAGGAAGGCAATGTAAAACCATTAGCTACTCTTTACGCACTGACGCAAGAAAAGCAAGCTTAGTTAGCCAAGTGTGTCTCTTGCTTTCTGAGTGCCCAGCATCCCAATCGATGGTTTTACATTGCTTTCGTGCAACGCCCTCTGGAGGAAAGGCAGGTCAGCCATTAGAAAATTAGGGAATAGGGGATACTGTCTGCAGACTGAACCAGAGAACATATTCTGTAACCATCTAATAACCCGCACTTTCTTCACAGGTCTGATTGTCCATCTCGGCTGTGCTTGACTGCAGATGGGTCTCCTTTATTGGCTGTACTGGTCTTGTGGTCCGACGGCTACTGGTACGATTGTCCCCTTTTCCATCTGGGCAGAACTGGACTGCAGATGGGTCTCCTTCACTGGCTGTACTCATCTCGTGGTCTGGCTACAGGTCATGTCTAGTCTCATTTCGTCTGGTCGTAGTCGGTGTGTATATAATATGTATATATCTGTAAATAGATAGATAGACCTATATTGGAGTGATTGCCGAAAACCCGTGAAATAGATAGTAGACTAATAGACATTGCTAGACCTTATTTCTTTTGTGTCTATTAAACTACAACACACTAGCTGTTAGTTTTTGTTTCATGTTTGTTTTGCAATCACTCAGGGCCAACTGATAATCGAAGGAAGGCAATGCAAAACCATTTGCGCACGTCTTCTGGGTGTAGCTAGTCTTATCGCACTGACGCAAGAAAAGCAAGCTTAGTTAGGCAAGTGTGTCTCTTGCTTTCTCAGTGCCCAGCATAACGATGGTTGTTTTTACATTGCTTTTGTGTAATAAACAAATGAACTTGTAATAATCGACCAGCCTGCATGTTTGTACAGAAATTTGCGTTCCAATTGACCTCGTTCAAGTTTGCTTTGAACAAGCAACTGACGGTACTATTGGCTTTCGTACATCAAATATGCTTTTCATAGCAATGCTACACTTCCCCATTTTTGATGCTAGAATTTATGATCAGAAGTGGTTTTTGGCATGTTTACAAGCAGCATCAGATCAGCTGATGAAAATTGTCATCATTAGAAACATTTTTGAAATTAAAACTCAGAGCTGAAAGTGACTTTGCAACAAGCAGTCATTAGAAAATGGGCTAGTGGCACAAATTTCTCTACAAAAGTGTGCAAAGCAATCTGGTAGTTGTAGACAAATGATAGCATAATGTGGTTCTTACTCCTAGACAACATTTCGATACAGAAATAGTTACAACAGCTATGATCAGTGATTGTGTACAATGTAAGTGACGACTGGCTGAGACATTGGGCAGGGGGGCACAGACAAATTTGCTCTCGTACTTTTTGTTTGTATAAGCCTCATGATTTGTTATGACTTCCCATGTTTGTTTAAAATGATTGTGTTTTACATTCTTCACTTGGGTCCAATAGACCATTTTGCAGCTCTGGCTTGAAACAGCCCTCTGCCTCGAAAGCCATGACTGTAATACATTCTTTAGAAACTGACTACAACCCATGGTAATGTAAGATCGAATGTACACATCAAGAGACAATCGAAACACTTTCAAATTCCATGGGCTCTAGTCAAATTCTAAAGAATGAGAACCCTGGAATGGCCTATTAGGGCACTAGGATCATCCATTTCACTGCATTCTGTTCACATGGAAATTTGTCTTCAGTTTGGGCATATTACTAAACAGAATGCCGTAAATTTGCCCACTAGGATGAACCTTACAGTATCTAGTGCACTTTCTTACCATAATAAATCGATTTCTTTAGAAGATCCTATTGAAATGACAACAAAAGAAGAACAACATCAATACAACATCAATAAAATTACAAATGTTGTCAGTGTTAGTTTCTCAGTCTGATGTCAGTTCTTGAGCTCAGGCATACACTCAATTGCAGACAGCTAAGCTAGTACACATATATCCAAAATGCTTGCAAGGTGCTAATTGACCCCTCGTTCGAGCTCGCTTTGAGCAGTCCAATGAAAGTTACTGCCTACTGTAGGTAAATTAGCAACCAACAACTGTATGTTGAGGGTTAGATGATCTTGTCAAGGACAACCCAAATCATTACATGAAATTAGAATTTCAATTGCCCTTTGAAAAGCTAGCTAGAGGTCAAATTAATGCACCAGCAATCCCATGATCCTTTTCTTCGCCTGTATTCAATACAGCAGAAGAAATGCATTATGTACGTATAGGGTTGTTTTTACTTGAACCAGCTATGATTGAAGACGAGTTTACCAAAACGGGCTCAACTTACGGCCTATCAAATGGTCAAACTTTAAAAGATAAAGACAGAACTGAGCCAAACAAACAACGTACAATTTTCATATCATACTGTTTGTTTACATTGTTCACTTGTACACTTGGGTCCACTCCAATTAAGCTAGCTCACTACAATGTCTTTTAAAAATTACTCTCTTACCTTCATAAATAAATTTCTTTAAGTTTTAAATTCTGTCATTAAGATCCTATTGGAATAAAAATAAAATCAGTGAGTCAGTCCAAGGTCAATTGCAAATGTTGTCAGCTGTGCTCATTTCTCCAGCTAAGCAAGTACACATATATCCAAATACTTGCTTGCATGGTGCCATAGTAATTTCCATCCTTCGAAACCCTCTGAAGTTTCAATTAAAAGTACTTTTCGGGGCTTTCAGTCTGCAATCCAGTACATATAACAAGCATTGCATACTTGTTCGTCAGCTATGCAAATATACCAGCAGGCGTTCCATTACAAAACACAGGAAACCCAATTCATTTTACCCTTACGCTCCTATCCCTCAATAAAAATTTGGATTTTCAAAACTGCACCAGTGCGAACCTGTGGACAAGAGCTGTCCACCAGACAGTTTTTCGCAATTTTTCATTTCATCCTCTAGCTGCTATAAGCTTATAAAAATCTACTTGTACCAGTCCCTCTCTCTCTCTCCCACATGCCTGGCCCGGCCAAATACACTTACAGCTGACATAGAGATCAAATACTTCTGCCTATGTTCACCAAGCTTTTATTTAATTCAAAACAAACTTTTTGGGGAGCTTTTATAGTAACATGATTGATTGAATTATTGCATATCTAATCAGATCACTGCTTCGGATTGATTGATTGATTGACTGATTCGATTGAGTGACTGATGACAAGTTCCGCACACAATGACACTACCGAAACATGTCTGTTAAATACACTTTAAAAAATGAAACTCCAGAATGTCCTTCATTCTATTAGACTTGTAGTTCACTTGCTATACTTCGTAACTTCCCTTTGGAAACATCCCATAATGCATTTCTTCTGCTGTATTGAATACAGCCGAAGGAAAGGATCATGGATTGCTGGTTGCTGGCATAATTTTTGGCATAGTAGTTAGTAGTTCGTTTTTGATTTAGAGTTAGTACTTGTTTCTTGCTCTTAGTGTTTGCAGAACCTAATTTTTGCTACACAACCGTTTCTTTTAATAATTTCAAATTACAAAATTTATCTCCTATACATACAGTTCTTTCAGTATGTGTTATTTTCTTTCCATGGATATAAAAAAAAACGGCATAGATGCAAAGCTAAGATCATATGACGCCCTCAAGACAGTTTTTCAATCCAGCAAAAAATCTCCCCTTCCAGTTATAGCCCCTCAAAAATCGCGCTTTTTTTTCCTCGTCTTAAACATGTGTGGTCACAACCCCATAGGCCGTCCTTGTAGTCTTTTCTCTCTCTTTTTCTTTTTGCTTTCATTCAATTAAACCACACCAACGAAACGATTTGAAAATCGTTACCTCTAGCCAATGAGAACGCTCTTTTTGCTTGCTAACCAATCAGCGTTAACCACGCGCTACTCTGCCACGTTGGCTTTTCACACATCTTCTCTTTTGAGACGCTGTTGCTTGTTTCTGCTGAGTTAAGGTACCAAGAAGAACTTACCTGATCGTCTTGAAAAGATGGACCAAACTGACAAACTGACACCTTTGCTGGTAGACTATGACTTGGATGAAGATTCTGACAGCAATTTCGGTGATGAAGAAAGCCCAGTAACAATTACCAATTGCGACTTCTTCGGTCTTGGCAACAAGGATGAAGAGCTAGTGTCCAACATCTTTTTCCGACGATCAAGAAAGTTCCAACCACTACCAACATGCCTTCAACCAGAAACTCGCAGACGCAGATCGACCCATGGCTGAAATTATACCAATGCCACATTCCACTAACCAACTCGTCAGCTTGTGTCTGCCACCACCAGGCAAAAAGCAGAAGTACGGCCACCAACAACATGCCTCCAACCAGAAACTCCCAGACGCAGATAGACCAACGGCTGAAATACCAAGGCCGTATTCCACTAACCAACTCATCAGCTCGTGTCTGCCACCACCAGGCAAAAAGCAGAAGTATGCCTTAAAGGTATACCAGTTATCTACAGAAATGGCAACTTTTTTGAAACAAGTCCTTGGATTTTTCACAAAACCAATGAATCTTCAATGGATGGCATCTCCTGTTGGAACAAGCACCATGGCAAAAGCTTTTGAGAGAATACGCTGCAAGTATCAAACCTTCTATAAATTAGCTCTGTTTGCTACGCACAAGCGCCCCTTACACTATTACTTTATTTATTTCAAGGTTATCTTGGCTTCGTTACACGAAGAATGAACATTCTTCCTCAAAAGTTCACTGATGAAGGAGTGTTGTCGACACCAAACTTATCCAGTCCTATTTGAACTACTTACACATAAGACGCTGCTGTCTGTATTTAAAGTTCAAAAACTTTGAACTCCCATTATTAGGTTCAGTTTTTTTTCTAATTTAGTTTCAATGACATTTATTCAGGAAGATCGAGATTGTCTCGCTGTGACGACTTCATGTCACATCAGCACTATTTCATATATTGCTAAATACTTGAACAGAAAGTCAGCCCCCAAATACAATGACATGACAGTCATAAATCAACTGCGAAGCCTCGCTACAGCACTACAACGACAAGGTATTTTCTCTAGATAGTACTTATTACTAAGAAATCTGTGTACTGCATCTATTTTCAGGTGACAACAAATGACCAAAAACAACGGAAGAATTGAGAGCCCTCGATAAGTGGTTGTCTTGGTAAGTATCATACTCAGTGCACTGAGACAAACCACAGGTAACATGAGCTTGTCATGGAATGTATGCAACAAAGCCCCATTTGTTACATACATTCTTTTACAAGCGCATAGCCTGGGTTTCCTGTGGAAAAACGCAACTAAACGGCAATCCTGTGCTTTATTTAATTACGTCATATACATGTAACAACATGGCGGACTAGTGTATTACATGCACATAGAACGATTTTATGGCTTTGCAATCGCTAAAGTAAGGAAATCTTTAAATTCGTAATTACAGGGATGAAATTCTCGATGCATTATCGCTAGAGCAAAAGAAAAAGCTACATAACTCAGAGACCTGCTGTTAATATCTTTTTACTGTCATGTTCCTCCGTCAAGGGGTAAGCGTTCTTTTTATCTTACTTAGGGTCAAAATGCATACGAGAAAACGGGTTGTTTGAAATCACTCTAAGACATTGAATATCTTTTTTGGTACGTGTTTTGTGTGTGCAGAATAATCAAGAGATTTTTATATTTCATGGGTTTTGGAATTAGATGTAGGCTTTGTCATTTGGGTTGGTAGGTGATGATATACTTTTAATGTTCATTTTATATTTTTATCTACTTTGTCTTCATAAAGGCACTTTGTAAACAATTAAGTCTCTCATTGAAATTTAATCCTTTTGTGAGATTCATGTTTTCTTCTATTTTATGTTTGTCTGGATAGCTGTTGAGATATGTTCACTGCAATATTTTAAAGGGAGTGTCAACCTCAAGTTTCAATTAAAACAGTTCAAAGACAAGAATGTGTCAGGAACCTTCACATTACATTTTCAAGATTACAAGACAAAGAAATTCAAGGGGCACGATGGATTGACAATCGAGGTTGGTATGATAACAATATTTAATCATTATTGACAAGTGTTCATCTCACTGGTAAAACTGTGTCAGTGGGATTTTGTTCTATTTCACCCCTGTCAAAAGAAAATGTTAGCTTATATTTTGTGTTTGGGGTCAAGATATTTGTAATTGGTGGTTTATAGAGAATAACGTACTTGAAGGATTTAAAACCTTGTCGGTTCCCAAGTCCCCTTGACTGCTACTCAGGCTAGTCTAAAATACCTGTCTACCGTGTGTGTGTGTGTGTTTGCGTATCCGTAGTTGTGAGGACCAAAACGTGTTTTCACACCAACGTTACGTGGACCACCGTAATATATGGAATATATTACAGTGAATATATATGAAGATATGGAATTTATTCTTTGTAGCTGTTCGTGTCTTGTTCGTCTTGTCATAGTTTACAGACCTCCGCCATCGTCTAAAATAACTCAACTACTGCACAGTTCTTTCAAGATTTTACATCACTACTTGAAACTATTTCTACATCATCTGGTAAACTTTTGATCGCTGGTGATTTTAATTTTCATATTGATAATTTGCATGACGTTAATGCTGGCCGTTTCTTAGATTTAATTGACTGTTTCCATTTATCTATCTTAAATAACTCGACTGGCCCTACACACAAGAACAATCATATTCTTGATTTGTTGATTGCAAGACGTGATGAATCTATTGTGAAAGACGACATTTGTGTTCGTGATCCTGTAATATCCGACCACTTTGCTGTTCTATGTAAACTTAGCATTAGCAAGCCTTCTGTTCCATCACAAGCAATAACATATTGTAATATTCGTTCAATTGATATGGTCCAATTTCGTCGTGATTTATCTGAATCATCCTTAATACAGTCTCCTTCTCATGAACTAAATGATCTTTGTAACCAGTATGACTCTGTTTTGAAGTCGTTACTTGACAAGCATGCACCGTCTCGTACTAAATCTGTCATGCTACGTCCGAAAGCTCCTTGGTTCAATGACATCATCAAAGTAAATAAAAGAAAAAGACGGAGTCTTGAAAGACGCTGGCGTAAATCTAATCTGACTGTTGATCGTCAATTATTTGTTGATCAATGTAATTATGTGAAAAAACTTATTTTTGAAGCAAAAATGAACTTTTATTCCAATTTGATTACTGATGCCGGTTCTGACTGCCATGCTTTGTTCCGTTCTATTGATCGACTACTTCATAAAACACCTGATAAGAAGCTGCCATCCCCTTCGTCTTCACAAGATCTTGCAAATCGTTTTGTTCAATTTTTTAATGACAAAATAACTAATATTAGACTCTGTTTTCCTGACACAGCAAATTTGCCAAGTCGTTTTCAATGTTTGATACAAGTTCATCTGATTCTAAACTGGAACATTTCACTCCTGTCACTCTGGACTATTTATCAAAGATCTCCAACAAACTACTTTCAAAGTCCTGCGAACTTGATCCACTTCAAGCTGGCCTCATTCAAAATACTTCTGATACTCTTATGCCAGTTATATGTAAAATTGTAAATTTGTCACTTGACTCTGGGTGGTTCCTGCTGCGTTAAAAAATGGTGTTTTGAAGCCTCTTCTTAAAAAGTCATCTTTGGATCATGAAATTCTTAAAAATTATCGTCCTGTGTCTAATCTCAAGTCTGTGTCAAAGTTAATTGGTAAAGTTGTGGCTAATGAACTACGTGACTATTTATCCTCAAACAATCTTCACAAACCTTTACAGTCTGCGTATAAACAGTTACATAGCTGTGAATCTGCGCTTATTCGTGTGCAAAATGACATTCTTTGTGCTATTGATAATCGTTCTTGTGTTGCCTTAATCCTACTTGATTTATCAGCTGCATTTGACACTGTGGACCATACAATTCTTCTTAATCGTCAGTATTCAAGGTTTGGTATTTGTGGAAAAGTGTTACAGTGGTTTGAATCCTATCTCACCAATCTTTCTTAATATGTTTCAATTAATGGTTGTTCGTCAAAAGTCCTTGATTTAAAGTGTGGTGTACCTCAAGGCTCTGTCCTTGGTCCTTTTTTGTATTTATTGTATACTTCTCCTATTGGTGATATCCTTCGTCATCATAACATGTCTTTCCATTTGTATGCAGATGACACTCAGATGTTTTTGCCCTTCTCTTGTAATGATGATTTGTCTCTTAGTGATGCTATGAAAAGAATTGAATGCTGCCTTAGTGATGTTACATGTCTGGATGACTGCGAATAAATTTAAGCTCAATAAAGACAAGACCGAATTCCTTATGATATCTTCGAAATTTGATCCTCAATTGTCACATCCTGTTCTTAATTTTGGCAATGATCAGATTCATCCTTCATCTAAAGCAAGGAACATTGGTGTTATTTTTGATTCTTCTATGTCAATGGTACCTCATGTAAATAGTATCTGTAAAACGTCATTTTATCATCTACGTAACATTGCCCGTATACGTAATCTCAATGAAGACTGCTGAAACTCTTGTCCATGCTTTCATAACTTCGCGCATTGATAACTGTAACTCTCTTTTATATGGACTCCCAAGGACTCTACTGGACAAATTACAATATGTACAGAACTCTGCTGCTCGCCTCGTCACTTTATCAAAGAAACATGACCACATTACTCCTGTTCTTTTTAATCTTCACTGGCTGCCAATTTATTATCGTATAAACTATAAGATTATTTTGTTTACCTTTAAAGCTTTGCACGGGTTAGCTCCGTCCTATATAAGCAATTTAATTTCTAAATACAAACCTGCTAGATGTCTTTGCTCTGCTGATAAGATGCTACTGACATCATCTTCTTATAATTTGAAAAGCTATGGTTACTGTTCTTTTCAGGTTTCTGCACCTATGCTATGGAATTCGCTTCCTACAAACCTTCGGAACATTGTCTGTCTTACATCTTTTAAAAGGGAACTTAAGACATACCTTTTTAAGTTAGCTTTCTATGATTAATTTCTGTACTTTGTAATTATTATCTTAATTATTTTTTCTTCATATTACTGTTATAATTATTGTAAAGAACACAAAAATGTTGATTTAATATTTAACTTCCTTTTGATTACGTATTGACTGACTGCTTAGTAATTCGATCTTTTTCCAATGAACTACTCGATGAATCACACGTGGAAACAAGCTCACAACTATTTACGGGATAAAGGAGGTAAAATCGATATTATAATTGTAACGAAGTGATTATTTAGTTTACATAATAGTTTATTAGCATTATCTTTGATTCGTCGTGTTATTATGAACTAGTTTTCTTATAATTTATACCTTGTAACTGTGTTGTAGTAAAAATATGATTGGAATGCATACCAAGTAATCACGATCTAAATTTAACTTAAAGACTCTACTTTATTAGCAAGCATTGTAAAAGTAATAGGTTTTCCCTTTGATTTAATTGTAGCTTTACGTAATTCAATAAAGAAAGAAACGATGAATTGCAGTATAAGTAAACTGGAATACGGCCCACCGATGACGTATAGTTATTGACCTCAGCCGTTACAGTAAAGCTCCTTTATTGTGTGACATGATGACAGACAATAGCGAGGCCGGCTATTTTGACGATCTCAAAACAGATGAAACTAAACCGACAAGGAAAAGGACCCAAACCGAAAAGGGGAAGGAATATGACAGATCTCTATACATAAACGCTAGAAAAAAATTGTTACAAGAAATGGAGGAGAAATTTAAATCGACTATCTACTCTGCTTGTAGACAGCGAAGATGTCACGCTATTGCGTACCGAACGAAATGAATTGGACGAGTTATTCAACGAGCTAACGGCGCGACAAGAAAGGCTTGAAGAATGTTTAGAAAACGACGACAGTTTACAAAACCAAGCCGAAAACGATTACGACTGCTGGGACCGTGAGAACGCCGAGGCCCTTAAACGTGCAAATAATAGAATCACTGAGCTGTTAACAGAAAACAGTGACAACGCTTCAACGAGATCAAGCCGCACTCGAGTTTCAAGCAAAACAGGAATCTCAACATCATCCCGTATGAGAAAAACCGAAGTGGCGATCAAAGCAGCCAGACTAGACGCAGAGCTAAGATTTTACAAAAGCGAAAAAATGGTAGCATTAAGAAAGCAGGAAGGAGAAATGGAGAAATTGAAGCTAGAAAAGGAATTAACGATACTGAAAGCAGAGCTGGATGCCTTCAACAGAATTAAAGAAGAAGAAGAAGAAACGATGCCTCCACTCTCGGACGTAGACGAAAAGGATGAAATGCTTCAAAAGTACCTTAACGACCAGTTAAGTCAAATTTCATTAGCAGACGCGCATCAACTCAAAACTCCAGGCGGCAACGATCAAGATATAAAAGTCACGAATCATGGAATCCCGACGCCGGATACTCCGGAAGTAGCCAACAACGACTTAGAGAAGAAAACGAAGAATCCTGGATCGCGGACACCGGATTCCCCGGAAGTAGCTAAGAACATTCCGTACGCAGAAATGAATAATCCTGGGCCGTCTACGACGCATTCTATGGAAGCAACTGAGAAACAAACAGACAAATATTGAATTGTCAACTGCAGATTCTTCCGAAACACCGCCACCAAACTCCGGCACCAATCCAACGTACAACACAGATGCACTGACTCGACTTGTAGATCTATTGTCACAGCGACACGAGAAAGATCATCTTCCCAGACCCGAACCAGAAATCTTTTCTGGAAATCTGCTACGTTTCCCTCTATGGATTAAATCCTTCGAGACGCTCATCGAAAACCGAACAAACTTGCCTGCTGAAAGATTGTACTATCTTGGAAGATATACATGCGGTGAAGCTAAAGAGGCTGTAAGCGGTTTATTGTCCCTAAACAGTGAAAATGCCTACCTCAAGGCCAAAAGGCTACTCCACAACAGGTATGGAAATACCTTTCTTATTGCCGACGCGTACCGCAAAAGGATTAATGATTGGCCAAAGATTCCCCCGAATGATGGTCCAAGTCTGAGAAAGTTTTCGGACTTTCTCAAACATTGTAAGTCGGCGATGGAAGAAATAAAATATCTGAATGTGCTGAATGATCCAGAAGAGAACCAAAGAATGCTAAAGAAACTCCCGAGCTATCTTGTTACACGTTGGAGTCGAATTGTAGACCGCTGGTTGACGAATGATGAAAACGATTCCGAAGAAGCAGAAAAGCAAGGATATCCACCTTTTGCAGAGTTTTATGATTTCCTGAAGACCGAGGCTAGAATTGCGTGCAACCCTGTGACATCCCTACGCCAGCAAAAAACCCTAGAAGAACTATCGGACAAGGCGAAATCAAATAACGCCGCTACACCAAGGCGTAGATTCCCAACAGTAAACAGCTTCGCGACAAGAACAAAGAGCACAGACAGCGAAAGCAGGTCGAAGGAAACAACAAGGAAGGACACATGCTCCATGTGTAAAGCAGACCACGAACTTGACGGGTGCAAGGAGTTTCTGAAGCTGAGTCTACAGGAAAGAAAGGAACATGCTCGATCAAAAGGTCTCTGCTGGGGATGCTTAAGACAAGGCCACAAAGTCGCCAGTGCAGAACAAGAAAGACATGTAAAGTTTGTAAAGGTTTACACCCTTCGTGTCTCCATGACTATGCCTACAAGTCAAATTCTGGGCCCCAGCAACCCAACAAAACTGATGGAAACTTTGTGTCAAATCGCATTAGTACTCGGCCAGCAAAGATCTATGATGCAACACCACTACATAGCATGATTCTTCCAGTCTGGATTCGACACGTGGATCATCCGGATAAGCAAGAGATGGTTTATGCCTTACTGGATGAACAGTCGGACGCGTGTTTTGTAAGTGAGTCAATACTTAAAACGCTCGGGATCGACGGACCTGATGTAGACATTGAGTTATCGACTGTTCTCGGACGGGAAACAATTCAAAGTAAAAGAATCACCGGACTTATCGTGAGAGGCGTGAAAGAAGATAAAGAAATACAACTTCCAAGAACGTACACAAGAAACGAAATCCCTGCTAAGAGAAGCCAGATACCTTCACCAGAAAGCGCCGACAGATGGCCGCATCTGAAGCGAATCTCCAGAGAACTAAGTCCATATCAAGACAACATTGAAGTTGGACTGCTAATTGGCCTTAACTGCATTAGTGCACTCAGGCCATGTGAGGTTATCCCTGGATATGGTAACGAGCCATACGGTAGAAAAACTGCTCTTGGATGGGGTATCATTGGGATGATCGAGCCTAATCATTACAACGAAGTTCAGGCTAACCATGCGATCACCCAGAAATCTGAAAACAGTCCATGCAAACCAACAGGTCGATTTGTCTTCCAGAATCAGGCAAAAGAAGTTTTCAGTACCAAGCAAGTCCAAACAATGTTTGAAATGGATTTTAACGAGAAGGAGACAGGTAAGCCCCTTTCCTTACAAGATCAAAAATTTCTTGAGATTCTCGGAAAAGAGACTCGTCAGCTACCCAATGGCCACTACGAAATGCCTCTGCCATTTAAGGCTGACCACTTCGTGTTTGAGAAAAATGTTGAAATGGCTCTAAAGCGGCTGATGCATTTAAAGAGAAGGTTACAAAGTGATGAGAAGTATCGTCAAGACTATGTTGCCTTTATGCAAGCGATTATTGATGCAGGTCACGCCGAAAAGGTAGAAAACACGTCCCCCGCCAACGATGATAAAGTGTGGTATATCCCACATCACGGGGTGTACCATCCAAAGAAGCCTGGAAAGATCCGAGTAGTCTTTGACTGTAGCGCTGCTTACAAAGGTCAGTCATTGAACAAACAGCTTCTGCAGGGCCCTGACCTGGCAAACAGCCTTGTTGGAGTTCTCTGTCGGTTCAGACTAAATCCAATTGCTTTCATGTGTGACATAGAGAAGATGTTTCACCAGGTGAAGGTGCGTAGCGACTTCCGAGATTTTCTGCGTTTTCTTTGGTGGGACAACGCAGACCTCGAGAGCCAGCCAAGGATATACAGGATTCGCCCGGATGTGCTAACTACGCCTTAAAAAAGGTCGTAGACGATTTTCGCAAGGAGTGTGGTGACGAGGCCGCTGATTTCGTAAAAGAGGACTTCTATGTCGATGATGGACTCAAATCGGTTCCCACTGTTAAAGATGCAGTTAACCTGATAAACAATACAAAGACCTTGTGCAATAAAGGAGGTTTCCATCTACACAAGTTCACCTCAAACGCCGTACAGGTCATCGAAGGCGTACCACCGCAAGATCGAGCAGATGGCATAAAGAATCTTGATATCGACTTTAAAACCATGCCTATAGAACGTGCACTTGGAGTGCAATGGTGCGTTGAGTCGGACACCTTTCAGTTCCGGATAACGCTCAAGGATCGTCCATTCACAAGAAGAGGAATACTGGCCACAGTGAGCTCCATCTTTGACCCTCTTGGCTTGGTAGCACCGGTTATTCTTCTTGGCAAAACGATACTTCAGTCACTGTGCCGAGAAGGAGTTGACTGGGATGAGAGAGTACCTGATGCTATTAGACCTAAATGGGAGAGATGGAGAAAAGACCTGCGCAACCTTTCAACGTTGAAAATCAATCGATGTGTCAAGCCATTCGCAAACTGTAAGTCCGCAGAATTGCATCATTTCTCGGACGCTAGCAACGAAGGTTATGGCCAATGCTCCTACCTTAGAGTCGTCGACGGCAGCGACCAGGTAAATTGTTCCCTAGTGATGGCAAAGTCACGTGTTACACCCTTGAAACCCATCACTATACCAAGGCTAGAACTTTCTGCTGCGCTAGTGTCAGTACGAATCAGTCAGCTATTGCAGAGGGAGATGGGTAAGCTTAGCCTCATACATGTGTTCTGGACCGATAGCAAAGTCGCACTTGGTTATATCAACATTGAAGCCAGGAGATTCCACACGTTCGTCAGCAACCGAGTCCAGCAGATCAGAGAGCATTCAACGCCTGATCAGTGGCATTATGTAGACACCAAGCAAAATCCTGCTGACCATGCTTCTCGAGGACTCAGTGCAAGCGAACTGACTAAATGCCACAAGTGGTGGAACGGTCCCGACTTCCTGCAGATTCCTGCTTTAGAGTACAGCAACTCTCAAGGAGTTTTGAAAGAGAATGATCCAGAACTGAAAGGAGTTCAAGCATTTACAGCTCAAGGCAAGGAGCAATTCGCCCTTACATCACGGTTAGATTATTTTTCTGACTGGCATCGCGCTAAGAAGTCCGTAGCACTGTGTCTTCACCTACAAGACAGATTCAGAGGCGAGACCGCCAATCCGCAACCGAAAGAGATGAACAAGCCAGCTACACGATCACAGTCCAAGCAAGATAAGGCAACGGAATGCAAAGAACAGCATACACTTATGAATGTCAGTGACCTTCAACGTGCTGAGCGCTACATTTTAAAGGACCTCCAAAGGGAACACTTTAAAGAAGAAATCCAAGTCTTGCGCGCTATGGATACTGAAGGCGAAGTCACTAAAAGATCTGACACTACCAGGCGCAATCGAGCCTTGAAAAGCACAAGTTCTCTCTTTCGCCTGGACCCCTTCCTGGACGACAACGGGCTTCTCAGAGTTGGTGGTCGTTTGATGCTTGCAGACATTCCATATGGTCAGGAACACCCTTTAATACTACCAAAGAAAAGCCACATCACAAGCCTCATACTCTGTCACTTCCACGAAAGGGCGCGACACCAAGGTCATGGAATTACGCAGCAATTGCTAAGAACGTCTGGATACTGGATAGTAGGTGGAAAATCTGTTATTTCTCAGCACATATCAAAATGTGTGAAATGTCGCAAATTACGCGGCACAACACAAACCCAAAAGATGGCAAATCTACCAAGGGACAGGCTTGAACCTGCTCCACCCTTTACCTACTCTGCCGTCGACTGTTTTGGGCCCTGGCTGATCAAGGAGGGACGGAAAGAAGTAAAGCGGTATGGAGCACTATTCACCTGTATGGCCTCTCGAGCCATACACATCGAAGTGCTCAACACGATGGAAAGTGACTCCTTCATTAACGCATATCGTCGCTTTGTGGGTCGTCGCGGCCCAGTAAGGCAGCTGAGGTCCGACCAAGGGACAAACTTTGTCGGAGCCAGGAACGAACTCCAAGCGGCCGTGGAAGACAGGCAATAGAGAGATCAGCAAAGCCCTATTGAAGGAGAATTGTGACTGGGTAGTGTTCAAAACGAGTGCTCCACACGCAAGCCACATGGGCGGCGTGTGGGAACGCCAAATAAGGTCCGTCCGAAGCGTACTGAACGCCCTACTCGAACGTCAAGGCACACAGCTGGACGACGAGTCTTTAAGAACGCTAATGGTAGAAGCGGAAGCAGTTGTCAACAGCCGCCCGTTGACTACAGAGAGCGCGAGCTCCACCGAATCAATGCAGCCACTGTCTCCAAGCAACCTTTTAACAATGAAGACCAAGGTCATTCTTCCCCCTCCTGGGAATTTCCAGCGTCCAGATCTGTATTCTAGAAAGCGATGGCGTCGCGTACAGTTCCTGGCAAATGAGTTCTGGAACAAGTGGAAGAAAACCTTCCTTCAGTCACTGCAACTACGACCGAAGTGGACTACAGCCGAGAGAAACATCCAGGTTAATGACATCGTGGTCGTGAAAGAAGAAGGACAGCCACGAAACAAGTGGTCTTTAGCCCGTGTCACAGAAACCTATCCGAGCGATGATGGTAAAGTACGAAAGGTACAAGTTGCTGTAGCAGACTCGTCAGCAGATAGTAATGGAAGAAGAACAAGACCCCTTAGTACCCTGCAACGACCAATCCACAAGCTGGTATTACTGTACTCAAGAGAAGAACAGGAGCAAGACCGGGGAATCCCCATCAAGGAGCCCTAAATACGAAACACTTACAAGAACCTTAAAGAACACTTTAATTTAGTTACTGTTAGCATATTTGATCTTTATTAGTAAATTGAAATCTCAATTTAGGGGAGCCATGTGAAGAACACAGTGATTTAATATTTAACTTCCTTTTGATTACGTATTGACTGACTGCTTAGTAATTCGATCTTTTTCCAATGAACTACTCGATGAATCACACGTGGAAACAAGCTCACAACTATTTACGGGATAAAGGAGGTAAAATCGATATTATAATTGTAACGAAGTGATTATTTAGTTTACATAATAGTTTATTAGCATTATCTTTGATTCGTCGTGTTATTATGAACTAGTTTTCTTATAATTTATACCTTGTAACTGTGTTGTAGTAAAAATATGATTGGAATGCATACCAAGTATCACGATCTAAATTTAACTTAAAGACTCTACTTTATTAGCAAGCATTGTAAAAGTAATAGGTTTTCCCTTTGATTTAATCGTAGCTTTACGTAATTCAATAAAGAAAGTAAACGATGAATTGCAGTATAAGTAAACTGGAATACGGCCCACCGAGGACCTACAGTCATTGACCTCAGCCGTTACAATTATTATTATCAATATTATTATTATTTTCAGCTCTTAGAGCAGATTTGTATAAGCGCTTTACAAATAAATTATTATTATTATTACCGTAGTTGTGAGGACCAACATCTGGTCCTCGTAACGTTTTTTGCCATAAACCCTATAAAATGCTATTTTACAGCTTCTCCACACTTATTGGGCCGGTCTTCGTAAACCACCAAATGTTGACCAAATTTTGTGGTCCTTATAAACCATGATACACACTCCTTGGATATTTTTTGCCATATTTTGGCTATTTGCATAAAACGAGAGTCATTTGATGGTGGGACTAAATGACTAATATACAGACTATAAAATAGCACTAACGACATTAGCATACACTCTTACTTGATATGATTGACTACACACAATTTTTACTGGTCCTCATAACGTAGGTGAAGAGTCCAGTGGATACACACACCAAGGATGTTAAGACTGTTAAGGAAAAAGTTGCTTCAGCTAAGACATAAACTGTGCGGCAATTATCGCAATTATTCAGAATTTCTTTTCCGTATTATCCTTTAAATGCTTCTAATACTTATCTTTAAAAAAATGAAACTTATAAACTGTCAACAGACATGCACTTTTAACTGTCGACAGACACTTTTAACTGTCGACAGACGCTTATAATTGCTGACTCAGTTTGGAGTCCCACAGGGCTCCATTCTGGGGCCTGTGTTATTTAATTTGTATGTTTCAGATCTACAGGACAACCTTCCAGCTGACATCCGCGCCTTCCAATATGCTGATGTTACCACTATCTACACAAGCGGCCACCCTGCATATCTCCCAAAACAGGTAGAAAAGGTCCAATGTACCCTCATTGTCATGTGCTCCTGGTCAGCGGATTCCCATCTAGCACTCAACCCAGTCAAGACAAAGACAAAGTTGCTCTCTACCAATCAGATGTCTCGTGTCCACTGCCTGCAACAACATCAACCACAGCTTTCGATATCGGACAAGATCATGGAGCGTGTACACCACAATAAACTGCTCGGCATGTATACAATTTGTCTGTGCATGTCTGCGTTTTGGGCTTGAAATTCATTTGCATATCGAATGCAAGAAATTTTATGTTGACACTGAATATTTGGCTGGCTATCTCGTTCCCTAACCCTAACCCTGGGAACTCCGCACTTTCGAGTTATAATGTTGGCGTTGAATTCGTGTAGAAGGTAAATTTAGTAATGGATGTCATTACCAACATGGTATTGTGTGAATTGGACCCAATAAGAGTACTCTGGACTTCATTGATTGTTGAATAATTAGCCATGTTTGCTATTAGGATGACCCTAGCTCAATATTATAGAAAAACCTATACTTTCTTTTGTTTTATGAAGACTAATTATTTATTGTAAATTATATTTATTGTATTATATTTATTTATTATATTTTGATTTATGTATCAAAAATTTATATTGAGTGAATAAATGTGAACTGTAAACTGAGTGAAAGGCCATCTACGGTGCAACAGAGGAGGAGCATGATCATAACCTGATCAAACTGATATGTAGACCGTCCGCAAGAAGAAGGTATCATGTTCAACGAGGACAAGATCCAGCTGAAGTGGAAAGAAGTAAGCTTTTATGGCCACACATGGACACCAGACAGTGTTAAACCAAACAGGAGGAAAGTTTCAGTGATACTCAACATGGAGCCACCAAACAATGTAAAGGACCTTCAAATTTTCCTCGGTCTAGTTGATTACCTAACCAGATATTCAAGCAAGTTAGCAACACTAACCTCACCACTACAAGAGTTAACAAAGAAAGATGTATGGGGCCCTAAGCACAACAGGACAACATTCTTAGCAGTTAAAGAAGAACTGTCTTTATGCCATCCCTCATAGTTATATCAAAATATTACATGAATCCTGACATGATTGCTGACCGAGCTAGCTCTGTTTGATGGGGGAAAAATGCCAGACACTACTCAAATGTGTTGGATAAAATTTGGCTATGTGCCAAGGGCATATAACCGCTTTTATTGTAAATAACATTCCTTAATGAAATGGTCAATGACCTTCACATAACAAATCTGATATGTGCCCCATCAAAGGTGAGGGCTACAAACTGCCAAACAATATAACAACTAGATGACTGGATGGAATGGGGAGGAGGGTAAAAATTTGAAAATGAAAACCAAGAGCTGGAAAATGAACCTACTTTTCAAATTTTTCATGGCAAAGCTCCCCTTGAGGGGGTAACCAGATAATCAATTTCAACATCTTGTCCCCAGGCCTCCCTGTTTTACATCAGTCATTCAAAATGAGGGATAACATAAAAATTATTATTAATTATTATTGCTAACAATAATACCCTTTGCCACCTGTACTTACTAGATACTCTGATAAAAATGCTAAATCTACAGTCCAAACTGATGCTTTACAAATTAAAGGGATTTGGAGCAGTCCTCTTACAAAATGGCCAGCCTATTTGCTATGCTTCAAAGGCACTCTCTGGTGCAGAGTGCAACTACAGTAACATTGAGAAACACTAGCAGTAGTATGGGGTCTAGAGAGGTTCCACTATATCCCATGGAACACTCGTGTTCATTCTCTAACCCTTACATAGAAATAACAGACATGTTTATCGTGTTTATTTGACGAGCCTCGAGATTTGATTGTTAAGGATGATCAGATTCAAGTCAGAACACATCACAATTGGCTGTAAACTTTACGGCAAATTTCAAAAACACTTACTGCAGTTAAAGGATTAAGTAAAACTTGACAACTATAACGTATTAATTTATTTATTTATAAGCTTCGCCCTAGGGTGGGAGCAACTCACAGAACTGTTGTTCCAAAACGAGACTCCCTGATTGAAACTTTAAAGATAACATAAGTTGAATATTCAGGAAGCCATAAATCTTCTCACTCACTTTCTTCCTAACCGGTAAAACATGAACGTTAAAAGAGATTGCGAGACATTATAGTTGTTGTCAATTTCACACCTTATAAGAGAGGCAAACCCCTTGTATTTATGTAAGCTTCACAGAATAAGTATTTATAGTTTTGAAACTGTTTTGATGAAGTAATTGCTTTCAAAATTGACCATAAGTAAGGACAATTTTTGTTGGTCTTGTGATGTCAAAGTTTGTTTACATTGCAATAAATTATGTCAGCTTTGCAGAGCAAGTCGAAGAAAAGTATTGAGGTATCAGATTAATTGGTTTCGATTCATTCTGTAGTGTACTTTTAAAAAAATCAAACTTTTTAACGATTTAACTCATGACTCATAATGTTTTAGCTTTAAAGTCCAATAGACAAATCTTGGTTTTCCAGTCCATCTATGAATGAGTCATTTCACTGGTTTCGCCTACACTCCCGTATCAGTATAATGTCTTGCTTATAAGTTGTTCTGTGTCAGAAAACTTATAAAATTCAAGACATTAACAAATCATTTCACCAATTCCGACAAATAAAATTGAAATAATTTATTGCTTACTAGGCTAGATCGTATCTCTAGCTAAACCAGGCCATCAGTACATCATTTTCCATGGTTCCTTGTGCAAGTAAAATCCACATGATTTATACTATAACTAATTAAAAGTGATCGAGCATTGATTTCAATAAGATACATATAGGAAATATCTTCACTAGTTGCAGCGCATAGATGACCGAAGTGTTATCATATAAAATTTCAATTGAATTCCCATTGAACTATGACTCACAACTTACTTGACATCTATCGTTAGATGGGAAAAGCAAAGCAAAAGCTTGATTTTTGGGCAGTTTATCAACAATCAAAGCAATAATTACATTCAATAAAACTCTAGAGGAAATCTTCAATTTAAAAGGAAGAAATCATCCAGTAGTACAGATCGTACAAAGTTAAATCTACTGTATTCACAGAAGTTCTGACTGAAATATAATCATGGCAAGCCATCTCAGTGACAATGTTTGAAATCACCAGACTACAGTCCAGAATTTTCTGGTAAATTTCTCAGGGAACTGATCAACCATTTATTGAGGTTTTGTTTCCTATCGTTTTCATTTTTGAATCAAAGGATGGATAAGATATACAGGCAAAATAGATTGACCTGTCGATGTGGCCTGCACGATTAAGGGTTCAATCCACCTTAACTTAAAGCGATTCCATTCGCCTAGTCTATTTCGATATTATCGCGAAACCAAATAAGTCTTACTCAACAATTGTCAACACTTAACAACATAAAAGAGATATAAAACAGCTTTGTGATGTTTTAGAATTCCAATTTTAGAATAATGATTAAAATTTTCTTTACTTTTAGATAAATCCATGTCTAGTAGTGGATATCAACGTTGTACTAAGTAAGGTAAGCTCAGTAGCGAAAATAAATGCTCGAGTTCGCTTAGTTTTGCGTGATTTTTAACACCACGGTCTATACTCACTTTTAATTGCTTTTAATTAGCTTTTCTCACCCGTTCCGCATTATATATTTCAACCCAACAGGAAGAAAAAAGGATCAGGTATGCTCATCGGAAATTTTCAAAAATACCCTTAAAAGATACCGAAATCCTTTTTGAAAGGGCGTGGTTGAACGATTTTTTGACCCAAAGAGATACCAGCGATAACAAGTTAATGAACATTAGATATTATGAACACAAAATTAATTTAGACGTTCAACGCGCATTTGTTGGCAAATTTTTACATATAACACAAGAAGCGATGGGCTCTTTTGATACCCTAAAATATACTAGGGCATGCTGAAGTTATAAACTTAAATTTTTAACACCCTAAAAGATACCAAATCGCTGATATTTACCCCTAAGAGATACGACGAGCATACCCTATATTTGTACAAAGTAGTCCCCCTGTACAAAGTAGTCTCCTGTGTTCCCACAGGAAGCCCAAAAGCAAAGGTTGCTTGCTCATTTTGCTTCTGTTGCCCAAATTTCACTCTATTGTTACATAAACTGCAATATTTATAGATCCCTTCGAGAAATATTGTTTAAAAATTAGTATGGTTTGGTTTAGGTAAAAATTGATATGATATAGTGTTTTCAAATTCATTGAATTATTTTATGGCTGTCAAATATAAGCCTAAAATCAGTATATTTTTCAACCAGATATAGTGGTCGACAACTCATTGATGCACGATACAGCTCTTTTGTTTTAGTTTGTCATGTTTTCATGCATTCAACCACTTTCTACTTTGTGCAACAAATTTTCACAACCTGCAACATGGATTTTTGTTCATTGCATGACAAGTTGCATGCGGGGTGGTAATACTAGCAACATCGCTCTACAACTTGCAACGCAACAATGTTTGCCCGATAAGTTGCACGATTTTGCTGCTCGTATTACCGTACCTTTCACGCTTGATTTCCATCTTTCTGATTTCAGAATGAAGAAGAGGAAAATACTGAAGATGAAAACGGTATCTACTGACACGGATGAAATTTTTCATTTTCCTTTCAATAATTTTTTCTACGGTCTGTAAACGTTTTGCAGCTATTGACCGTAAATGAACAGAATACATGATGGAAAACAGAAAACACTAGAGTGTGCGCGCACCTTACTGGCTCCCCTGTTTTGCGATTGCCCAGGCCAAGAAATTTATGATTCAGAGTTATTTTCGATCGTTGTTGGTTTCAAATTGCGCGCACAATTTAAAAAGGCTTAATTACTTGACACTGGATCATTGCACAATAAAAGTGCGTCGAAAATTCGAAATTATTTTGCTCTTGTTTTTGTCTATATGTTTGTTTTGTTTTGTTATATTACGTCAATACAATTATGCCTGCATAACATATAATTATTATTTTGATATCTAGGAACAAAACAAGAACTCAAGGACGTGTGCTAAAGGTTTGTTTGTAATAGGAAATAAAGTAAAGACTTAGAATCAACCGAGATATTCATTTCTGAGACAGCTAGTACACACTACAATCCATTTTTGCCTATATTAATGCTAAAAGATATAATCCTCCCCAATGAAGCACTTAACTAGTCAAGCACTCTTCATTTGGCTGAGTAAAGAAGAAATAAAGACCCTAGCTACAATGCCAGACAAAAAGGTTAAGACAAAACGAAAAAAATGTTGCTTTTTGAGTAAACCCATCACTTTCAGTTAATTGTTCTCCCCTCTCCCCCTCTCACCCAATGTTGAGGTAGGTGCACAATGTCGTCCATAGAATGGGCTATCGTCTGGTACAACATTGACCCGGGGGGGAGGGGGATTCAACAAATAACTTGTAAGGAAGAGGCGACCTAATCAAGTAACAGCTGAAATGTATGGATTTCATAACTGTCTCAAGGATTTTTGTCCGTGATTGTAGCTCTCTTGGATTGCTCCAGCCAGACAGTCCACAAAGTAATCTTTTTTATTTATTGATTATTTTTTAATGGAATTTCAGATGCATCAAAGATCAGCATCGCAAAAAAGAACAAGCACGTGTGCCTTTTTTGCCAGCAGCAATCCATAGAGAAACTGAGAAGACACCAAGAAAAACGACATAAACGAGAAGAGAAAATAGCAGCAGCCTTGTCCCTTAAACATCAAGGGAAGAAAGCCGAATGCGAAAAAATATTTGAGGAAGTATGGCTACTTGGTGATTATCACCACAATTGCTCAGTCATCGCCGTTGGATAAGGGGAGATCATCGTCGTAAAAAATCCACCAAAATTCGTCACCAAACGATTTCTCGCCATGCCCCCACTGTTTGGGTTTCTTCAAATCTGATGAACTTTGGCGCCACTTCAAGACATGCAGATTCAAGCCAGAGGGCAAGGACAACAATCAGCATATCAAGCAGCAGTCAAAACTGCTGATCTCGCCTAAATTCTTAGTCAATGATGAAAACCTCATCAAATACGTCCTACTTCCCATGAGGGACAACAAAGTAGGCGCAGCAGTTAAGAAGAGTAAAAGCATTCAGCGATTTGGGGCTGACATACTGGAAAAGGTCGGAGTCAACAATAACCAGTATGTCAGCCAGAGGATGAGGCAGCTGGCAAGGCTGCTAATCCAGCTGAAAAAGAACACTGCACATAGTCTTGATCTGGATGACTTTCTGCTTTCTGCTGGGGTCAAAGCGGTTTGCGATTTGTCGGGAGAGAAAAAATCGGTAAACCATATTTGGCCCCTAAACTTGCGCATAGCCTAAAACGCTGTGGCCAGTTATTGAAGGCGGTGGCCTTAAGAGAGAAAGACCTCACAAAGCTGAACGAGGTAAAAATGTTTCTAGAGCTTTATGATGCAGAGTGGGCGACAAAAATTTCCTCTAGATCTCTGTCATCCATGGCTAGTAAGAAATATAACAAGATCAATTCTCTTCCGATAGCGGATGATCTGCAGAAACTCTGTCTGCATTTAGATGAAAAAATCACATCACTGTCAGGGCAGCTTCAAGTTCCTGTTAAAAACCACAATGTCTGGTTAGAGCTGGCAAATTGTCTCAATCGATTTTCCTCCAAAATCAAAAATCAAAATACAGGCCAGTTTTTGATATCAAAATTCTTAAAAAATGCTGTTTTCCATAATTTTAATGTGGGAAAAAAACATTCATGAGGTTTCTAAGAAACTTGCTAAAAGTAACGCTAGCCTTGTTAAACACCGTTTTTATTCAAAAACTATGAGTACGATTTTTTTGACACTTCCTCAGAATGTAGACCTAACTAACAACTTTACCGTTGGATATGTGGCTCTAAAAGTTTAAACCAATTTTTCTCGAAAATGAGCTTTAAGTAAAGAAGATGACATAATGATTTCTTCACTAAAATAAAACAGATTTCAATAAAATATACTTTTTTAAAAACTTCATTCTATATCCATAACAAGCCGGACCCAGTTCAGATTTGTACGATACCTGTGGCGCTTAAACAAAAGGCTGCGGTTAACTTCATGTTGCGCTAAGTACACACATATCAATTAACATGTTCTTAACCTGTCAACTTCGAGGCGACAATGAAATAAAGCAAAAATCTTGTTATTACACAAGTAAACTACATATAGCTCTGTCTGATTTCTTTTATCACTACCCATATATGGCTCTGTTTGAGTTTTTGAGCGGGAAATTTGAGGGATTTGGCGGCATTTCTAGCATCAGGAGAGTGAATCAAGCATCAGTATGCAGTATTATGCCCCTTTTTCGCATTTTCTCTGAAAATTTGTTTTGAATGGCGATGTTTGTGGAAAAGAACCTCAAGTTATTGCAAAAAGTTCATTTTTTCAAGAAATTTCCCTTTGAAATAAGATTTGTAAGTAAACACAAACTGAAAGATGAGCAGGGCAATGGACTAACTGGAATGAAAACGAACAGAAAAGGTGAAGTTTTAGTCGTTAGTTCATTTGGACTAGCTGGCTTATTACTGAGGCAAAATGAGCTGTCACCAGTAAAGAAGATGCCCTTTGTAAAGGAGATTTCTGGCCTTCTCAATTGTACTACCAGCAGCAACGAATCTCGCTCGATGACCTTCAACCCTCCACTTTGTTCAATGCCAAATTCGTCTACATCAGGGTCTGCGGCCTCATCTTCCTCTTTTAAAAAGCCCCAAAAAAGCACAAGCAACATCGAGAATGACGACAGTCTTTTGCCAGCTACGAAGAGACGCAAACTTCAAGAATATACGAAGAAAACAATGCACTCCATCAAAGACGTGTGAATCCTCTGGGGACACTGGCAATTATATTAAGCTACTGCTGTCTGAGAGATCCCAAAACAAAACCATCGCTCGCTAAGGATACCATCAAAAGCGTTTTTGATAATGTAAACAAAGAAAAAGGCGTCGAAGATGCACTAGATATGTTATTACCTGAAGGCCTGTGGGAGAAACGCGTGCAGCTCATGTGGGTTCCCGACTGGCAACTTTTGCTATTCAAGCTAGAAACTCGAATGACGTCTGACGATGCTTGGCAGAATCTGCTAAATCGGACAAATCTTGATAGAACCGGGTAAGTACAAATTGAGCACAGTTATAATTCTTAATGGCAAACTATGTACATATCTCACACTATAACCCCGCTGGCAACTGGTTAACTATCAATGAACGGCATTCGATTTTTAACTGATGAGATAAAGTGTTATTTATAACGTATTGAATTTCTTGAATTTCTCTGTTTTATGATAACAGATAACAATATCCATCCTAGTCCATGTGATAAATATGTTTAATTCATATATATTTCAGGACAATAATGTTATCATTTGATTGATGTTGTTTTTTTTAGAAATCCTGTGATACACCCATACTTTTGTCTAAAAACAAAATCAAAGCTGTACGAGCTATTATTTTCAAAAAAATTAAGGAAATGTTTGCTATAAAAGAAATAAAGGAAATATCACTGGGTACCAAGTGAGTTTGGAGGCTGTCATAGTGTCATAGTGTGGCATGCAAGGCAGATGAAATTGCATGGAAAGATTAAAGACAAACTTGTTTTTAACCTTAAACCCTAAACAAAGACCTTTCTTTGTTTACTGCATTAAACTCACGGAGAGGGCTGGGGACGTTAGTATAGCTACTTGAATTCCGTGTGCAGTTAAGTCGGGGTGGGAAATCTGCCTACTTACTGCATTAAACTCACGGAGAGGGCTCGGGACTTTAGTATAATAGTTACTTGAATTCTGTGTGCAGTTAAGTCGGGGTGGGAAATCTGCCTACCTACTGGGTTAAACTCACGGAGAGGGCTGGGGACGTTAGTATAGTTACTTGAATTCCGTGTGCAGTTAAGTTGGGGTGGGAAATCTGCCTACTTACTGCGTTAAACTCACGGAGAGGGCTGGGGACGTTAGTATAGTTACTTGAATTCCGTGTGCAGTTAAGTCGGGGTGAGAAATCTGCCTACTTACTGCGTTAAACTCACGGAGAGGGCTGGGGACTTCAGTATAGTTACTTGAATTCCATGTGCAGTTAAGTCAGGGTGGGAAATCTGCCAGCAACACAGGCCAAAAAAGATAGATAATTATTGTAAGTCTGTCTTGACTTTATTCTCTTCGGGGCCAGTGAAGGTCATTAAAGAAAATGACGTTGTTCGACAATTATTTCTTGCCGTGGCTTTTCAAGCCATGTCTTTCAAGGGCACGGCTGTTGGGAAATTTTTTACCACAACAACTACAGTGTGTAGAAAAACTCATCTCGCCCAGTATAAATGTCAGCAGCTAGATCTCAGTACAACACAACGATTGGAAAGTAGCCTTCGCAGCTGGCCTTGTTTAACCAGATCTAATGGACGGCTATTCTCGTGGAACGGAAGTTGTAAGCTAGAACTAATATTAAACTAATATATCCGTCGAACTTGTGAATATTAGAAAGTCGTATCTCGACTGATATCGGAGGAAAAACTAAATAAAATGCGTTCCTTTTATTTGTTCTGAAAAAACTTATCTCTGCCTTCATTCGAAAAATTTTAAAAACTTTAATAATTTCACAATTATCCATTAAAGTTAGAAAGCTGTTCGTATTATATTAATTTGACCTTTGCCGTCACTGACTGGCTCTTGCTGGGAAATAAAGCTAAGACAGCAAGGCGTTTGTACGTGTCTTGTAGGTGTCATAATCCCAACACCTTTTCTTTTGTTAGATAAATGAAAATATCTAAAATATTTCAGAAATTTTTACAAATCTGAACTGGGTCCGGCTTCTTATGTAGACAAGTGTGAAAAGATCTTGGCAAAAGAAGAACTAGACCGAGCTACCTTAATTTGTATGTTTTTGATATTTTTAGATAAAAATGATCATACAAATTCAAACCAAGAATTTCCAATTTCTCAAAAGTATACTTAAAGGGGGATTGCAGTTCTTTTTTAACTAAAAGTGTTTTAGTTGTGTGCTATGGCATCATACCCACATTCTGTCGACTATCATGGGTATTAAGATCCATGATAACATCATACCATATCATAGCAAAATATCATTGAAAAAACTTGTGCAGGACCGTGCAATAGTAGCACAATGCAGGCAAGATTTCCATCCTCTTTGCTGTCACTTTACACCGGAAATGTTGAATGAATGACGCTTAATTCACTTAGGATAAACTAAGCAAAGCTTATATTTCATTTGATAGAATTGGGAAGAAAAATATGGTTAAAAGAGAAGAAATATTTAACAACTAGACTACAAGTTCGAGTTTTCTGCGGCTGATATAAGACTTAATTGACGAGTCAACTATCAAAGCCGATAGAAAACAAGAAAGAGTAATCTAATTGTTTTAGTAAAAATCTACTAGTATTCTAATGTAAAATTTTGAAAACAAAATTTGGTGATATTTTTTAACCTAAAAATCTGAGAAATTTTGAAAAGCTTCCCATAAGAATTATAGTTTCCATGGCAACTCCTTTTATAAGCCGAGGAAAACCGGCAGCCAGACCAGCTGAGAAGCTTTTCTGCTAAAGAGAAGTGACTTGATCATAGAAGACAGTCGAACAGCTCAAAAAACAAAAGAGGTACAGATTATCTGATGCTTGTGGAGATTTCTTTGTATTATTTGGCAGGAAAAGATAAAAAAGGATCGAGCTGACTGACTGGCTTGCCGTGAACTGATTTGGTGAAAGTGAAGCTTTACAAAGTATAGCTTCATCCTTCAGGAATTCTGCAGAAATGTTATTAAGAGGTAATAAAAAGTTATTCTGCACTTATGTATTCCCTATTTATCTTAATTAGAAATATTTTTCTATCATCTTTTTTCAAACTACCGTTTTTGTCCTCACCATAAATGAATTAACTTGCTCACTTACTAAAGAGCTTGTTTTACCATTAAAGTCTTTTGTTCTTGTTTATCTTTTCAACTTTTTTTTCAACTCGACTTTTTTTCAACTCTCGACTTTTTACTCTCGACCTAGTACTCTTGACTCTTGACTCTCAACCCTTGACAAAAAGTTGAACTCACCCCAGCATAACCTTGATGATGAATGACATCACACAGCTGCTGCTACAAAAGGAATGCAAAAGTGCACCATCCAATTAGTATCCTTGACCTCACAACAAAGCTCACGATGTAAAAAATTGTGGATTGTGGATTTATTTGCATGGTTTTTGCGGCTTTAAGGTGGCCTGCTTTAAGGTGGGTAAATGGCAACCGATTTCTGAACCTTTTGGTACGCAGAATAAGACATCTTTCCTTTTTAAAACGGCGTAACTTTTAAGGTAAATAAAGTAAAAATTTAGGAGATATAGTCGATATTCTAAAACCAGGCATTTTATGAAAATTGGCATAACTCCCCAAATAAAGGAGAAATTCTTTATTTCTGACAGTGTCTTCTAGTAATTTAAGGTTTACTGTGAGTGAGCTAGATCAAAATATTCTGGATAGAAATTGTTGTACAGTTGATTGCTAAATTTTACCTTCAAAACATTAGTCCCTTGTATTTACCATAACTCTTTTAACAAATCGTAACCGATGCCATTCCGTCAATGAGGAAGAAATTTAGCACAGTTTGCAAGCAGTTTTGCCGGGCATTTCTCGCGTGCATCCTTCAGCGCATGCATCGATTTTCAGTAATGATGACGACATTCAAATGTTTTGATATTGGAGATTTGATGTTATCCTTTTGTAGTTAAATGATTTTGATGAAAACTGCAAGTTAAGCAAGACCATGTCATAGCTGCTACTGTCTTTTTAGCCACCAGTTTTGAAAACATCTCACGAGTAAAAAGTCTCGAATAAAATCTTGTCAACGCACCTACCTGAATTAGCTTACGCCACATAGGTTAAAACTTTGAAGACTTTAAAGAATTGAGCGAAGTGAGTGAGCAAAGTAATTTCATATTTTTCAACATAAATTAAAAGCAAATTTATTGTATATTTTTCTTTCCCCTTTTTCCGAAAATGCGTCGGAGACCAGAAAGCAAGAGCGTGTATAGCCACTGATGTACTCAGTCTTTTTAAACGTCAAAAAAAAAATTCAGTTTATTAAAGAAGCATTTTGGATTTTTTGTAGCCCACAAGCAATGGGGAAGTTGTAAGGATGGAAAATCTAAAAATACATCCACTGGTCGGCCTACCAAATCATATGGCTTGTAACCAAAAGAAGAGCCTCATTGGTAATTAGGTTTGTTCATTTTTCAAGTGGTCATTCGATTTGGGCAATAAACTTGATTATTTTATATTGATTGTGATGATTTCAGTTTAAATCCCATCCATTAAAGAACTAGGTGCATATTCTCTCTGGTATATTTAGTAGTAACATTAAAATGCTCTTTGTTTGTTTCAGTACCACCCAAATGCCAAGATTGTCAGGGTGTCGAGTGATCCTAGATTCCCTCAACATTTTAATGACTTTTTAGTCAGCATTGTAAGTACCTGGAATAAAGTAATACAATAATTTATTAGTTTCACTCTTTCACATGCTGAGATATGACGTATATGATACATGTGAAATGTATGTAAAATGGAAGGTCAAACTGCCAAATAATGTATGGGGAAAAAGAAATATCGTAAAATATATAGAGATAGTGCATATAAGACCAGTAGTAAAGTGATAATTGGGTACAGCTATTGTAAAAGACCATGACTAATATCCGCTATTGTTTGACTTCACTGATGCAATCTTGAATATTATTAACTAGCAAAAGCCGATCTTTACTCGAAGGAGTTCGTGTGCTAGAAGCAAAGCCTTCGGTCAGTCTTTGGATGGTTCAAAAATACTGTGGGGTGTCCCCTAAAGAAAAATATATGCAGTACTGTGGGGGGTCCCCAAAAGTCTAACATAGTCTAAACAAAAAAACAAACTGGGCTTCTCGAGTAATCATAACAGATATCATGCATCAAGAGGTTGTTTGTCCGTTGTTTGTGTTTTATAATTTATAAACATTAAACTTCTTTGAATTAACAATAAGTTTAATGAAGTCTAAAGAATCAAACCAATTCTTAAACGCCTTACGTGTGCATGTAATTGATGTCATTGATCAATTAAGCTTAAGCAGGCTGAAGAGGAAACGACGTGATAAATTTGATTTGTGCTTCAGTTTTTCATAACTTGATAAAAGTAGATATCACATATTGAAGAATTTATCTCAGAAACAACGCTATGCTTTGAATGGTGCAAGATTTTAGACGTGCCCTTTCACGCCCTCCAGCAAGCACTATATCGCCTGCGTAGCGGCTCTTTGGGGGAAGGAGGGAAAGGGGAGGGGGAGGGGGACTGGGGAGGAGAGGAGGGAAGGGAGAGCCTGCAGCCAAACCCCTGGTTTTTCCGTTACTCGCGGGCACCAGCGCCCGCGTATTTCTATTGGTCGAAATCAATAGCATTGAAAGGTTGATATGTTTGATGGACAGTCAGAGTTCAACATGGTGGAGTTGACGGTGGAAGAGAATATGAAGCTTTTAAATTTTGATCTTAAACAAGAACAAGAACATGCTGTGAAGTCTCTCTTGGCTGGTAAAGACGTCCTTGCGATTTTACCTACAGGTTTCGGAAAAAGCAGGATTTATCAAGCCTTCGCACAGATTAAGGAAAGTGCTGTTGTCGTGGTCATTCCTCCTTTGACGAGCATCATTAAAGACCAAATTTGACATCTGAATAATTTGGGGATATCTAGTGTCAAACTTTCTGCTTTAAAAGCTGATGAAATCAAGGATTGTAAATTTCAAATCCTCTATAGCTCTGCTGAGGAAGCTTTGGCAAGCAAGTTTACAAGTGAGTTAAAGAAGAACACCAGTGAACTTCACAAGCGACTATCGTGCATTGTTGTTGACAAGACTCACACCGTTGAAACGTGGTCGTGCAAAAGCTTGCGAACTGTAATATTTTACTATAGCCTAAATAACTTAAGTTTACAGTTAACTTACATATAAATATACGTTAAAAACTTATGTTTTCTATGTGTATTTTATCCGTAGTCAAGAGGTCAGCCCTTTGCATTCCTTTCTCTCAGACGGCTTGAAAAGATTCTCCGAAGAACTTCTTGAAATCCTTAAATTTAGTTTGCAAATTCGACAAAAATCGTTTACACTCTCAGATCTTGGTTTTGGTCCTCTAGCTGCAGGCATTTAGGGGTTGAAAACATTAATAAACTAAAGCATTACACAAATAACCATAAAAATGTCATAAAACAGGCGTACAATTAAAATGTGCACGTAGCTACAGCCTTACAGCGATTTTCAGAATTATGCGAAAAGTCCGTGAATTGGAATTTGGTTCAGTTCACCTCTGTCAGTCAATTTTAAAAATACGAAGATTTAACTTATACCAAAATCATATTTAGCTTTTACAGGTCGTTCGTTTAAAGGTCATTATTCGTCATTTGGTATGCTTTTAAAATCGCTGTTATCTAGAGAGGAACTGTTCGGAACAGTTATTACATTTTTTACAATAAAACAATCGTTTGGATTGAAATGGGACTCCTCAAGGAACGTGTTTGATTGCACGTGTAATAAAAGTGAGCTACAAACTGTATTGAAAATGTTAATTTATTCAGAGTTAACTCTGATTTATTCAATCAATTTTGAAGTACCTATTATAAAAAAGCCCTGTCTCAATCGGTCCTAAAGTAAAATTTGAAAGAAAGGTTGGGAATCAAGAGATGAGAAGTCAAGTCAGTCAACCAGTCATGCTCCTGATCACTATGTCCTGATCGACGCAATATACATTCCACTGAAGTAGAATCCACATCAAATAAGATATGAAATAGCTTAACACGATGATATTCGTGTACAAACAGACAGTACTTGTAGCGAAAATTCGTCTGTAGAAAATCGTAAGCAAGCTTCGCTTACAGTCATGACTGTGAAGTGTTCGTAAATTTCATGTGAGGACCCGTTTAACTGAAACTTACTATTTCTTTTCATTACTTGGCATCTTCAGTTAATTTGGTAGATACGAGGATCACCGACTATATGAACTTTTTTTTCCCGGCATCGTTTTTTCCTTCACACAACTTCACAGTACAGTTCACCGCTTCATTCCTGATGATCAGCGAGACAGTCGATCAAGCAACAGCCGACACAAAATCACATTTCGATAAAACTGCTGGAAATTTTCAATCCAGTGGCTTGAGGCTGCAGTAACGAGCTAACCAAGGAGCAAATTATAATGTAGTTTACACAGGGTAAACATCCATTCACGGAAATTCTGATAGCTTGGAAATTTCAGATTAGATTCTACTTTGCTTTGTTTTTTATCGTTTGTCAGATCGTTTGTCGAACACTAACACTCGTACTTGCTTCTGATTGATCAGTTTAGGACTTATGGGTTTCCTGTGGTGTTACTTACGGACATGAACTCGATGACATAGTAGCTACACCTCGAAACGAGGCTGTAGCTACAAAAACTGTCTAATCAATTATGAATTTGTTTTGGTTCGGCAAAAGCGCCAGAACTACACGTGAGTTTGACAAGTAGTAGCTCATCTTTCACTTCCGGTCATTTCTTATTGGTCAAGGAAATTTGATCCCTTGAGTGGGCAGTAACGAAAAAACCAGGGGTTTGGCTGCAGGCTCTCCCTTCCCTCCTCTCCTCCCCAGTTCCCCTCCCCCTCCCCTTTAACTCCTTCCCCCTCCCCTCCCCTCCCCTCCCCTCCCCTTCCTCTTCCCCCAAAGAGCCGCTACGCAGGCTAAGCACTATATAAATCACACGATTAGAATTGACTTGCACAGTGAGTCTTTACTACAGTGAGCCTTTACAGTGAGCTGGCCATTACGATCATAACCAGGTAAGATTATTAAAACTCCTTCTTTTGATTTCTTGAATTCAGTCCAGATAACTTCTACCTCCCACCGACCACCGAATACCATGTCTATTGAATATCCAGCACCACAACCTTGTGGATGGCATCACAGACAATATCTTTACGGCGTACACCCAGTTGTTAAGGTAAAGTCAACATTGAAATCTAGCGAAAACAATTTCTTATCCATGCTTACTCTGTCCTGTTTTATCTGTTTTAGCTTCTCAGAGATGCTGGCAAAGTAAGGACCATTCAAGAGCTGGATGTGGAAGATAGGTCAAAATCAACCCAAACAGAGACAGTTGACCAACCACCAAGATTGCCCTGGCGTTCAGTAGCTGTCAGTTTGGCAATAATTTCTACTGTTGTAATTTTTTTCAACTTCATTTTGTAGTTATCTTTTGTCCCTGGGGTGGTGGCTTTTACGGTTTTATGGTAATATTTTGGCTTTCTTACAGCCGGTTAAAGTGGGTTAATAACTTATTTCCATTATTCTTCATGGTTAAAAATTAGAATCTTTCCATATATTGAGGTTTGAGATTCATGGAGAATTCATTTGCGGTTGAATTTCACTCGAAAAAAGCGATATTGCACTCATCGCTCTGCGGACTCCAAGATTCGTGTGATATCGTTTTTCTCGTGAAATTCAACTTTGAATTTCTTTCTCAATCCTGAATTCTCCCATAATATTTGTTGTTTAGAAGCTGGAAAAAGCTATTACGACTAACTTTTCATTACGGCTAACAGTGAATTTTTGGCCTTTTACGGCTAAACGGTTAACCCCACTGAGACCCTCATGTAGTAAAGCACGTGCTAGTGTGACCCGTTTGACTTCCAGCTTTGTCATTGGGAACCTAACATTCATTGCATAGCAACCTTTGCACAGCAAGGATATATGTCAGTTTGAATATATATCAATTTGTGCAAAATAATATTTCTCGATAATTGCATATATTATCAACCAAGATGACAGCTCCTATTAATGCTCTCAGAAAATTGGCTCTTGTAGCCCTTAAAGATGAGTTAAAAGAAGAAATTAGGCAAGAAATAAAAACCGAAGTCCTTACAAAGGTGAAGGCCGAAATCACACCTTGGAAAACTAAAATATCTGAAATCGTCGACCGATGTGGGCAGATCGAGAATGTACAGGCGTTCGTTAAAAGGCGATTTGAAGAATCAAAAGAGGCGCTGAATACAGCAATGAGAGAAGTAGCAAATATGAAAGATCTCAAGGATTGCCAAACACAAATAGAGCAGTCACAGTCTTTTATTTCCAAAAAGTTTGACGGCATAAACAAGGTATTGCAAAACAACAAGAAGCTGATACTCGATCAACAGAACCAAATAAAACCAATACAGTGTCAGGCTTAAAAGACGAGATCTACCAGCTACAATGTGATGTTGATGAAGTCCGACAGTATTTAAGACGTGATTGCTTAGAGATCACAGGTATTCCGTTCCAGCGTGATGAAGAGCCCGCCAAGATCATAAAAGAAGTGTGCTCTGCAATGGAGATTAATTTGACAGACCATGAAATCTCCATTGCTCATCAATTACCTGACACAAAATCGGCGAAAGACAGGCTCATTGTGAAATTTGTCCAGCGCACCACAAAGGACAAAATTTACAACAACCGAAAGAAGATGCAAGGAAAGTCCGCCAAAACCCTCCCCTCCTTCAGAGGGTACCAGAGCAGCTCGAGACTGCCAAGAATCTTCATAAATGAGTCTCTAACCAGCTACAGGAAGAAATTATTTAACAAGATGTACAACTTTAAGAAAAACAACAACTACAAGTACATCTGGACCATCAATGGTAAGGTTTATCTTAAAGAAGACGAACATGAAACTTCTCATGGTTTTACAACGCTTGAAGAGTTTGAGAAATTTAAATCTGATTATGAATAGCTTTCATGTACTGCAAACATATACAAATATACAAACTTTGTATTATTTACTACTCAAATATTTAGAAACTTTAAGTTAAAATGAGCGATTCAAGTAATGAAAATGATTTTTTCAATTTAATTTCAAACCCAAACAGATTTGACGAATCAGATCCTGAAAATATGTTAGAACTACCGTCCTCAAATTATTATTCAATTTCAGACTTGAATAGTATTTTGTACTCCCAAGAGTCATTAATTGATTCACTAATGCTGCTTCACTTCAATGTTAGAAGTTTAGCTAAAAATTTTGATCGGTTGACTGAACATCTTTCAATCTTGAGTAGAAATTCTGACATAATCGCGCTCACTGAAACTAGGCTTAATGCTAACACAGTCGCTAATATAGATATAGAAGGTTATGATTTCTACCATAATGACTCAGATACTATGGCTGGTGGTACTGGCCTATACATTAAAAAAGAATTGGACGCTGTCCAATGAACTGATATAAACTTAAATCTACAGCAAGTCGAATCATGCTGGATAGAAATTAAGAACCAAAACTCTTGCATAGTTATAGGTTGTATATACCGTCACCCTAGTGCTGATATTGCAGAATTTTCCAAAGCACATGAAACAGTAATTGAGCAAATTAATGCTAATGGATGGCAGGTTTTTCTGGTAGGAGATTTTAATATAGATTTCCTTAAGATTGAAGACCACCCACCAACAGAAAACTACGTGAATATGTTATTCAGTACAGGATTTGTATAAACTTAAATCTACAGCAAGTCGAATCATGCTGGATAGAAATTAAGAACCAAAACTCTTGCATAGTTATAGGTTGTATATACCGTCACCCTAGTGCTGATATTGCAGAATTTTCCGAAGCACATGAAACAGTAATTGAGCAAATTAATGCTAATGGATGGCAGGTTTTTCTGGTAGGAGATTTTAATATAGATTTCCTTAAGATTGAAGACCACCCACCAACAGAAAACTACGTGAATATGTTATTCAGTACAGGATTTGCCCTATCATTACAAAACCTACTAGAATCACCTCACACTCAGCCACATTAATAGATCACATATATACAAATTCCTCTAATTTTGACCAGCTGTCGGGAATACTAACACTTGATATTAGAGACCTTAAGATTGAGGTACGCGCGCTTTACCGCAAACCGCAAACTTAATTAAACTTGATTACTTAATGAGAGCAGAACACTCAATTATTGATCCTCTTTAAATTAGGCAAGACTACAACGATCTGCTGGACGTTATGCAGCTGGATGACAGTAGTTCTGAAGGCTCGTCGTCGAGCGATGAAGATGATCTTGATTTGCTTTTTCTGGATGCAGCTTTCCCAGAACCCCGATTGTTGGGCCATCGTCTGAACATAGAAGACCTTAGTGAGGTCGATTGTGAACTGATGTTTAGGTAATTCTTTGTTTTGAATTACTGACTGTCGAATTTTGTTTTGGTGAAACTGCAAAAAATGTACATTTGTTACATTAAACACTATCTGATCGATACATAAAGGAGCAAGCTTATGTTGTCATTCTCGTATAAAAAAGTTAAATGTACTAAACTGCTTGTCAGTCTCATGTTATTACTTGAAGACGACCATTTTTTTAATCCCTGTGTTCCTCTTTAGTCTACCACGTAAGTTATGATGTAAATTGTACTATAATGGCATTTCAGATTTCAAAAACAAGATATGGAGCGGCTCCTGGAGGCTTTACAAATACCCGGCACCTATACAAGCTATCAAGGCTCTGTATACTCTGGCATGGAGTCGATGATGATATTACTGCGGCGACTCACATACCCAAATAGATGGTGCGATCTTATAGTATTGGTTGTAGTATACATTTATACAAATATCTAATTTATTCAGTGTATTTAATGATATGCAATTTGTAAATAAGCGTTTACAACATGCGAAATATAGTTAATTTTGATTCCTGTGAGACTGTAGAAAGACTAAAAATATATTTTGACAAGGATTGCATGCAAGCAATGCCAATTTAAGCAGTATTTTGACTTTTGCATCTCATTAGATATTTGTGTATTTGTATAAATGTAGACTACAACCTTTCTGCAATAGAGTGTATATATACATGCTCAAGATGGCTAAATGACAGTTCAAAAATACAGCATTTAAAATTTAGCTGGATGCCGGGATAAAACACAAAAATAAATAATCAACTTTGCTTTGTGGTCTTATTATGGCTACTGTTTCCATAATTTAAACATGAACTCTTAACAGCTATAAGTCAAACATGTCAGATCAGTCTAAGAGAGCAGTTCTACATCTTTTCCTTTAAGATCTGTAGAAACATTCTCCTTTCTTTTAGTTCTAGTTTCAGCCTCTCTTTTCTTTCTGCAGCCTCCTGTTCAAACTTTTGCTTCTGCATTTGCAGCTCCTCACACCTCAGTTTAAGTTCTTTCTCTTTAAGGTCTGCCTTTCTTTCATTTTTCTTTTCAAGCATTTGCACAGCAGAAAGTCGGGTTGCTCTCTTCCTTGTTACCTTGCCTTTTTTGGCTGTCAGTGGAAGACAAAAAGGGCAATTAGTGAGGGAGTGGCCATTCTTTGTTTTTATGTTTGTGTTTTGCAAGGTTGGGACAAATGTTTCAAAAAGTCATACTGAAGCAGCAATTTCTGAACACTTTTCCACAGTGAACTTGAAAAATGAACACAAATGGAAGAAGAGGGCCTTATCAGAGTTGGAAATATTATTGAAGCTTAGGGCTCACAGTTGCCTTCTTCCCCCTTTGTTTCAATATTTCCCAATTTTTCTTTCCATTTTTGAGGTTCACAATCCCAGTCCTTGATCATTTATACATTTAGTATAGGGGGAGGGAAGGGGGGTCTTTTGATGTAATTTTTCAATATATATATTTCTATTCTAGATTAAGCCACCAAATGGCAGGACATCCTATACCATGATATTAAAACTAACCTCTTTTAGATCCACTGCCAGATGTACTGGTACTTTCAGAGTCGTAATCATCATCATTGCTAGTACACTCATCATCATCATCACTACTACTCTCTTCTAGTTTATGCTCTAGGAAAGATTGAAAAACAGAATGGTTTAAAGCAAAATGCATTACACTGTAGAAATGGAATTCTGATCCCCCTTGTAAAGTAGTCAGTATCTTGAATAAATATTTTTCTATCTTTGAGTGAATTTTCCCATGTGAGGCCAATAGTTACCATGGTTAGGATACAGGTTTTTCATGTGTTGTCCAATTGGGTATAAAGTATTGTTATTGTTGTGGTACTTTATTTCCAAACTCTGATCAAATCTCTTAGGGGTTTTGCAGTTACCAAAATTGGTGTGGCTTTTGCTTTATCATTCCCCTTTAAAGGTCAGTACCAGGAGAAAGAATATAATTAAGCCACTTTGAATGCCACCAGTAAAAGTAATTGAAAATATTATCTGCCAATTAACATTTGACAATGTACCCACAGGTCCAATTTTAACCACTATAAAGTATGACAAGCACCCTTCCCAAAATATATGAGCCCAGTCAAGCAAAAAGGGACCTTATACTGAATTTCGTAGTTTGAAGTAGAATGCAGCTGGGGAAAAAAAGAGTTTGTGTCAAGAAATATTGATGTTACAAAGAAAAATGAAAAATAAATAATGTGTTTATACACAGTACTAAGCTTTCCAAAACAAATGAAAACATAAATTTAACAAAATACCATGTATGGTCCCTATTAGTAACAGTCATGCAACAGAATGTAGCATACTCACTCGATACCAGCCCTTCCATGGCTTTTTTTCTTATTTCTTCACCCATCTTTTTATCTTCCCTCTCTTTCATTTTTTTCTGTTCCTTCTCCTTTTCAGTTTTTGCTTTATGCTCTTCTATGTCTCTTCTATACATGGCAATATCCTGTAGCAGTTGGCTTAGCTCACTGTATTCCTCCTCGGTTCCAGATCTTTTGGTAATCAAAAGAATACATAATTATAACCATTTCTTACATATTTGCAATGTTCAATGTTTGGGCTTGAAATGAACAGGTACTTAGGCATTTGGAATTGTGGGCATAGTCTTGGCATATATATTTTAAAAACGTACTGATTCATTGCAAGGCTATCATCGAGACCATAAGCTAGATAAACAACTTGGCTTTAACTGAGACAAAGGAGTTCCTTGGTATATTAACTTGCTTGTTTAAAATGTTTTAGAATAAGCTTAAATTGTATGATGCTTGTGCATGTGTTAACCCTTACTTTTTGAGTGACTTCTTGTCATCTTGTTTATGCTTTTCAATGAGCCTTCCCAATCTTTCACGGCACCCGCGCCCCCCTTTATGTCAACTCTGTTGCTGTCCGAACTAAAAACTTCACTGAGAACACTTGCTATCTCTTCCCAGTCCTGGTGTGTTTCTGGCTTTCTGGAAGCAACTTCTTTAGCCAGGGCAAGGTCATTTTGTATGCTTGGCCATCTGAATGGAGCCATCTAGGAAACAAAAGAAACTTTCATGCATTCACATATCATCAGAAATTGGCTTTTGTTTAGCCTCAAAGTAATCCGACTGGCAAAACAGTTTTAACAACAAATAGCCGGCCGCCATGTTTGTTTTCATTCATTCGCTCACTTCTATTTTAGCTGAGAAATCGTCTACAAAATTACGTTTCTATGAAAAAGAATTCAATAACTTACAAGCCAAAGGGTTCTAAAAACTAGCACTCTCAAACATGGGATTTTAATGTTTTAGGGTGCAAAAAACCTTGCGGTAAATCACTTACCTCTAGAGCGTGGTCCAGCCATAAAAACGTGAACCTCAAACTGCAAACCTGACGGCAAGGCACTAGTCACGTGACTTCTTGACGTTCGCGGTTCGCGGGAAATGCCTAAAAACCTCAATCTTAAGGTCCCTATTAGTGATCATCTTCCCGTGTTTTGCTTTATATCCTTCAAATCTAATAAGAAACCCCATCCAACCATTTACTGGAGAAATTACAGAAACTTTGACAAAGAAAAATATCTCGAAGAACTCGGAAGCACAAATTGGAGTGAGCTTTACGACTCTGATGTCAATGTTACGACCAATAATATAATGAATAAACTCCAAGCTGTCATTGAAAACCATGCCCCTCTGAAAAAGGCATCAAAAAAGAAAATGAAACAATTCAGTATTGGTATTTTAAAATCAATAAAAAACAAACAAAAATTATTTCATGCAAGTGTCTCCGACCCCAAGAACACTGAAAAACTAAGTAATCACAAAAAGTACTCGAATCTCTTGAATAATATTATAAAGAATAGGAAAAAAGAGTATTTAACTGCACAATTTGAAAAAAACAAAAGCAATTTGAAAAAAACGTGGATGCTCAAATAATAAAGTCTCAAATAATACCTTCCTCTCTCTGCGTCAGCAACAACCCGTTTACCGATAAAAAGGACATAGCTGATCAATTTAATAAATTCTTCAGTAATATTGGTGCAGAATTAGCAGAACAAATTGAAGACAGTTCTCTCCAGGACGTGACTAAATATATTAACAATTCACCAGCCTCCAGTTTTTTTCTTAAACAAGTGAGCACTGATGAAGTCAGACACCGGCTACAGTCTATTGATGCCAACAAATCATCTGCAGATCTACCTATGTTCTTACTAAAAATGGGCTGCGCTGAATTAGCTGAACCTCTGACCCATTTGTATAATCTATCGATTGCTTCTGGAACTGTTCCTGACGTGTTTAAAATATCTTGTGTAACACCAGTCTACAAAAGTGGTGACAAAACGAATCCGTCTAACTATAGACCAATTGCCTTGCTTCCTTCACTCAATAAAATTCTAGAAAGAATTGTGTATGACCAACTTGTTAGTTTCCTTAGCTTAAACAAAATTATTAGTAAATACCAATTTGGATTCAGAAAAAATCATTCTACGGAAGACGCTATTCTAGAAATTACCAATAAACTGAAAAACTCAATCGATAACAAAGAAATAACCTGTGGCCTTTTTCTAGATTTTACTAAAGCATTTGACACTGTTAATCATGATATTCTTCTCCTTAAACTAGAAAAATATGGTGTTCGTGGCCTGGCTCACAAATGGTTCTCAAACTATCTTAAAGAAAGAAAACAATATGTCAAAATCGAAAATGAGAAATCTGATCTGAGGATAATTCAGTGTGGGGTCCCACAGGGTAGCACCTTGGGCCCACTACTGTTCTTACTCTATATCAATGATTTACCGAACGTCTCTTCCAAACTACATTTTAGATTATTTGCAGATGATACTAATATCTTTTTTTCTCATAACGATCCCTTTATTGTAAAAAATGTTATAAATTCTGAACTACAACTTGTTCTCAAATATTGCAATATGAACAAATTGACTATCAACTTTTCCAAAACCCATTATATGATTATTAAGGCCGCAAAGAAAAAACTCAACTGTTCAATTGAAGTTCCAAGGATTGAAAGAAAAGAATATATTAAATACCTGGGAATATATATTGATGAACATTTAAATTGGGAACAACAATTAAAGGTATTGCCAAAAATATAGGTATAATTTGTAAACTAAGACACTATGTAAGTGTCAAAACTATCACTGATATTTACTATGCTCTTGTCTATCCTTACTTATCTTATGCTGTCCTTTCGTGGGGCCATAATTACAAATCTAAGCTTGAAAAGATCTGCACAATACAAAATAAGTGCATCAGATGTATCTTTTTCTGTAACAAATTTGAAAATGCCACTCCATTATATAATATTCTGGGCCTTCTCAAGTTTGAGAATATTGTAAAACTAAAAGCAGCAATTTTAGCATTCAAAATAATTAATTTAAAAGATCAAATACCAGAAGTATTTAATAATAATAATAATAATAATAATAATAATAATAATAATAATAATAATAATAATAATAATAATAATAATAATAATAATAATAATAATAATAATAATAATAATAATAATAATAATAATAATAATAATAATAATAATAATAATAATAATAATAATAATAATAATAATAATAATAATAATAATAATAATAATAATAATAATAATAATAATAATAATAATAATAATAATAATAATAATAATAATAATAATAATAATAATAATAATAATAATAATAATAATAATAATAATAATAATAATAATAATAATAATAATAATAATAATAATAATAATAATAATAATAATAATAATAATAATAATAATAATAATAATAATAATAATAATAATAATAATAATAATAATAATAATAATAATAATAAGGAATTTCTATAGATAGACAACCTGAGTGGAGGTTTTATTCACACTACAGGTGTAAGATACTGCTTAGCCTCGACCCCAAGACCTGGGGCTTAGAGACTAAGCACACTCTGCAGAATGAGGGTGGTCCCTATGACCGCAGACGTCTGCATACCACCCAGAACGTCTGGAATACCTAGATCTTTCAGGTACCCCTCAAGATTACTAGACACGACCCCTAGAGAACCAACAACCAACGGAACCACCTTTGTTGACACCCGGTGCAACTTTCGTATCTCCTTTGCAAGAGGAGAATATTTAGCAATTTTCTCCTCTTCCTTCACCACCACATTACGATCCCAAGGCACCGAGAAATCAACAAAGGTCCACTTACGAGCCGCTCGGTTCAACACAGTAACATCTGGACGATTATGTTCCATCTTCTGTGTTGTCTCGACGCTCCTGTCCCACCAAATCTCTACTTCTCCATCATCCGAAATCCTAACCTCATCTGGAACCTCCTTATACCAAACATCAGCACATTTCACTCCATACTTCCGACACAGCTCCCAATACACCCTCAACCCCATCCGATCATGTCTCTTCTTATATTGCTTCTGGGCCAAAACACTACAACCACTTGCCAAATGGCCAACAGACTCCACCTCCTTCCCACAAACCCTACACTTTGGGTCCACATTCTCTTTCTGAATGGTTGCCCGGAAAAACCTTGTCCTCAGAGCTTGTTCCTGTGCTGCAAAAACAAACCCCTCAGTGCCCTTACCCAAATATCCTGCCCTTAACCACTGCCAAGACCGCTCATCAGCAACATCGCTCACATCCCTCATAAATTTTCCATGCAACCTTTTCTCTAGGAAATTTTCTTTCCTCTCCTTCTGCACCCTCTTCTTATACTCCTTCTTTGTCTCACCAACCTGCAACGACTCACCAACCACCTTTAGCATCCACTCGTCACTCTCTTTAACATACCCAAACAAACCCAGCTCTTCTGCCCTCACACAGTCAACAATACTGATCAGCCCCCTACCACCATGCTTCCTTTTCATGTACAACCTCGGAACACTCCCCTTCTTGTGAAAGACCCCAAACATTGTCAACCTCTTTCTCGTTTTTACATCCATCTCCTTCAACTCCCGATCACTCCAGTCCAAAATCCCAGCACTATACCTTACCACACTGACAGCCCAAGTATTGATCGCCTTGATCAAATTACCACCATACAACTTCGACTTTGCCACAAGCTTCACCCTTCTCAAGTACTCATCTCTTACTTTCTTCTTCATTTCCTTCTGCATGATATCTGCCCCTTCTAACACACCCAAGTACTTATACCCATTCTCGTCCATCTCACTCATTACCTGACCATCAGGCAAAACAATCCCTTCACAACGTTCTTTAGTTCCCTGCTTTAATACCAACACTGCACACTTGTCCAACCCAAACTCCATCCCAATATCCCTCGAATATACCTGAACCACCTCAATCAACCTCTCCAACTCCTCCTCCGATCTACTATACAACTTCAAGTCATCCATGAACAGCAGATGATTCATCACCCGATGCTCCTTTCCAAACTTGTACCCGATGGTCTCCCTTCTCAACAACATGGTGAGGGGGATCATAGCAAGAACAAACAGCAGAGGGGACAGTGAATCCCCCTGGAATATTCCACGCTTAATCCCCACTTCTCCCAACACTTCCCCATTCGATGTCAACACAGTCCTCCAATCCTTCATACTACCACACAACAGTCCCATCACATTATCAGCCACCTTCACCATCTCCAACATCTCCACAAGCCAGGAATGTGGCACCATGTCATATGCCTTCCTGTAATCAATCCACCCCATCGCTAGACATCTCTTCCTCACCCGCGCTTCCCTCAAAACAGCCTTGTCAATTAACAACTGATCCTTTGTCCCTCTCGACATCTTCCGACATCCCTTCTGCTCATCCTGCAACAACCCATTCACGTCCAAATGCTGATACAGCTTCTCAGCCAAAATCCCAGTGAGAAGCTTCCACATCAACGGTAAACATGTTATCGGTCTGTAATTGCTTGCCACTGTTCCTTTGGCACGATCCTTCTGAATCAGCACAGTCCTACCCTTCACCATCCAGTCTGGCACCTGCCCTCTAGTCAAACAACCATGTAAACTCTTTGCAATCATCCCATGCAAAGACCTGAACCTCTTAAACCAAAATCCCCTCACACCATCTGGACCTGGAGCCTTCCAATTAGCCATCTTCCGGATTCCACCTTGGACATCCTTAACACTGATACAAACTTCACCTTGCTTTGTCACCTCACTCGTCTTATTTCTCACTTCTCTAAACCAACTAGCCTCATCATTATGCCTCTTCTCCACCGACCAAATCCCACTCCAGAATTCTGTTGCCTCCCTAGCATCAGGTGCTTCAGTTGACCCCAAGGTTGCCTTTCCATCCAATTCCTTGTACAGCTGACTCTGATTATTTTTGAACAAATTGTTCTGTCTAGTCTTTGTGCAACTGTCCAGATACCACTGTATCTTCAAGCTTCCCGATTTAATTTTTCCTTTGAGCAAAGTAACCACAGCTACTGTCCCTTTTGCAACAACCTCATACTTTCTGATCAACCGGTCCATTATCTTCTTACTCAGCACATTACCTTTTCTCAACTCCTCTACTCTAGACAAATCCTTTCGCCACTCAACAATGCTCTTTTCAATCCTTCTTTGCCACCTAGGTTTCTTCATGTCAAACTTCTTCCCTTTCTTCTTCCCAATCAAACCCAACCTATCAGCAACAACAAATGATCCTGTGTACAACAGCCTATTGATCTCTGATACAGACATCTTATCTTTCACAAGATTATGCATCAAACCATCAACAATCTGCACCTCCCTGTTAACCTTCCTCCTATCCAAAGCCTTCAACCCCGGCACTTCTGTCCACTCTTTCCCTTCAAATACTATTTTCATCTTCTCAAGTACCTCCTTCTCCTCGTCACTTGCTATCCTGAGACCATTATCTTCACGAAAAGTAACCAGTCTCTCCATTACCACATTAACTCCTCTTAACCCAACTTCATTGACTTCAACCATCCTTTCTCTTCCCCTTGTGTCAACACCACCATTCGCCCAATCTACCTCACCTTCATAGCCACCTACTCCCACTCCAGACATACTTTGGTCACCACTCTCAATCTGAAATCCAAGGAACTCATCCTCATCGTCACTTTCACCAAACAAAGCACTCCATTCTGCCTTTCTAGCATCTGTCAACTCCTGTCCCTCACTGTCCATCATTCTGATCTCATCTTTGACCATCTTCTCAATCTCATCCTTCTCCATCATTGTCAGCAACCCCTTCTCAACACTCTTCAGTTGCGACAACAAACTTGGCACTTCTCTCACACTCAATCCTCTTTCGTCCCACAAAGCCTTCACCTTCTTTATGTATCCACCTGACCTCTTCCCACCACTTCTAACAAAACATTCCCACAAAAACTTCCTCTCCTCATGCGTCCACCAATCTTTGCACTTTCCTCTTTTTCCACTCTTGCGAAGTCCAACAGCTGAACCTCTTGTCACAAAATCAATGGCCTGCCCCTTATTAGCCTCTACAAGAGGCCTTTCAAAATGTCTGGCTTGACGCCCCTCAGTAGCTTCCAAAGAAGCTCTTTCAAGATCACAGGGGTTGGAAAAATCAACCCCAGGCTCATCCGCCCCACCGGAACCTAGCCTGTCATCACAGCAATGCAACATGCTAATAAAATCTCCAGTAACACTCAGTGTTAAAATCTCTGGGTCGTACGTTCGGTTCTCCCTCTGAAGGAATATCCAGCGGCACCACTAGGAGGAATACGATCACCGCCATCATCATCATCATCATCATCATCATCATCATCATCATCATCATCATCATCATCATCATCATCATCATCATCATCATCATCATCATCATCATAATAATAATAATAATAATAATAATAATAATGGAAACTTTATTCTATATTTATACAACAATTACAAATCTCTCTACTTACAGGCAATTTGCAATTGACTACTCAAGTGATACATGTATTTATAAATGTAAACGACAAAATGATTTAGAAAATATATATACATATATATATCAAAATTTCAATAAGTCTGGGTTATTCCATTCTTTGTTTCGACAGCAGAAAAGGTAATACGTTGATCTGATTGTAATGTTGATAATTTTTTTTACAATATAGTTTTGTTGTTTCTTGTCCTCTAGGCCAAGTTCACTTAACATTTCGATGAAATCAGACGATTGATGGGAGAATACACCCAAAGTACTGATTGAAAGGTTTACAAATTTAACCTGCTGAAAATGATTCTTGTGGTCGATGACAGTCTCGTGATATTTACGTTGTTTCCGGTCTAAGTTGTTTTGTAGATTTGTTTCAAAGCCAACAGTTAATTCTAGAATATACAAGCACTTATTTGATATGGACAACACTATGTCAGGACGCAAGCTGTCACCAGTTATGATAGAGGGGCTCGGGAAACCAGGAAGATCGACGTATAGAGTTGAGTTTTTGATGGATGGAAGACTATGAGCAATGAAATTCAGGACAGAATCATGACGCCAGGAGAAGCGGCCTTCTTGTAGGTAGTGATTACAACCCGCGACAACATGAAGAAGAGATTCAGGCATTAGGCATAGGGAGCAGTCAGAGTTGGAGGAAATACCCCATTTGACAAGGTTTTTCCGTGTAGGGAGAGTGTTGTTGATGTACCGGATGGTAAAGTTAAAGATGTTTTTCGGCAAGTTAGACTGTGTGGTGGACCAGATTTTATTAAGTTGTTGCATGGAGTATTTAAGGACATTTGAAAAGAACGATCCTTGATTAGTGAGCTGATTTTGGAGTTTATCCTCTTGTGAAGAATGGAAATCTTTGAGAACTTGTTTTGTAGATGTGTACACGTCATACTGAATGTTTCTACCATTGCTAGTTGAGTTCCAGAGATGTTTTATTGAGTCATTAGTAGATGATTTTAATGCGTTGCGCAGAACTGTTTGACATTGGATGAATTTGATGGACGGAGGGACAATATTCAGACCAAATTTGTTAGTGGTAAGGAAAACATTACTCAGTGTGCCTGATATTGGAATTTCAAGCCATTTGCGAATATACTTGTTAACAGAGGAATCGAGATTTTCTTTAACCCAAGTTAATGAGAGGTCAGCAACAGTAAAATGCCAGGATATTTTGGAAAGCACAAAGCGATTATAAAGGAGCAGTTTATTTTTAGGATGGAGAGGTTTCAAGTCAATGTCAGACATCATGTCTTCAATCACAGAAGTAAGCTCGGATTTGTGTTTTTCATTAGACATTTCAAAGTCAAAGTGCCTGCCCAGGTAGCAAAAAGAGTCGTTGGTTTTAACACGAGGAACAAGTTCATTGTTAATTAAAAGTTTAGGTAGGTATTGAACTGATTTGGATGTAGATTTCTTGATACCAAAAGTAGAGCATTTGTCAACCCTGATTATCATATCAGCCCATTGACACCAAATTACAAAACGATTAAGAAGATGCTGGTTTTCAGATTCTTGACTACTGATAACGGCTGCGTCGTCGGCAAATTGAAACCAGTGGATGGGATTTAAGAACTGGGCAAGTGCTTTTAAGTGAGAAACCAAATTGACGATATTTATCTGATTTGATGTGCTGAAGGAAGGTATTGAAACACATGTTGAAGAGGAGAGGACTTAAACAGTCCACCCTGGAGAACTCCACGGCCAACAGTGATGAAGGGAGTACGGTAATCAGATGTGATGATAGATGTCTTGAAATCAGTGTACAGGCTTTGCACAAGAGTTTTGATGTGGTCGGGGATGTGATGATAACCAAGAACAGATTGAATAAGATTATGGTGCACTTCGCCAAAAGCATTTTTAAGATCAAGTAGGGTGATGACTAGAGATCGTTGTTTGATCCTTGCTTTGTTAATGATATTGGCCATCTGAGCAGTGTGTTCTAAAGTGCCGGACATACCAGGAGTGAACCCTTTCTGGATGTCATGTTCGATGAGCTTATTCGTCTTGAGAAAAGAGAAGATTGCGTTACGAAGACACGATGTAAATACTTTTAAGGGGATTGATTCTAGAGTTATTGGTCTGAAGTTGGAAGGAATGTTTGTATCACCTTTTTTATGAATGAGGATTGTGCAGGCTTTTTTCCAAGTAGAAGGAACATCTCCGGAAGACCAAACTTGGTGTATATATCAGTGAGGTATGATCTTAAGAAAGGACAGCGTTTAAAACATATGATGGAAAGCTGGTCAAGAGGACAAGGGCTACCCGAGGATTTCATTTTACGGATAACATGTGTTACTTGATCATAAGTTGGAGGATCAATGTTGAAAAGGAACTACAGATTCGGTAGATGTGGAATCCAGCTTGGAATAATGAACAGCTTACGTGGATTCACCGAAATGAAGTTTTGCGAAAAATAGATGTACATTCAGCCAGTGCCAAAGGTAGGAAGAAACGGTGACATTTTTATTGAAGATCTTTTTAGTGTATCACCCAAAAGTTTTTAGTGATGAATTTATCATGGTCGATGTTATACATTATTGAGTTTTGACTTAGCTGTTCCAGAGTCATGTTTACGTAGCTTGTCACGCAACAAACGAGAGACATATTTTGTTTCATTCAGGTCACTAAATGTAGATTTTAGATTTTTAGGGCTTTCTTTAAATGATTAACTGAATGATCCTTGTATTTATTTATGAAGCTGTTGTCAGGAGCGTGTTGATCACCTGGCCATAATTTTCCGCGAAATAGACGTAAATGACATCATTTAGGAGCTGAATGTTTGAATTTATGTCTTGACCTCTGATTGGCTGTTTTGAATGAAGTGCAGATTTGAAAAATGCGTTTGCCGTTGACCATTCCTCATCATTATTTGGAAGATTTATTCCTTTTTTAAGATCTGGAGAATTGTCGTCATTTTCCAAACCATTAATTAAATTTTCAGCTGTTTCAGGCAGATCGTTTGCACAATTATTATTGAGTTGCTCATCTATGTCAGTAAGCAAATTGTCATCCAGGCCAAGTACCACGCGACAGCTACGCTGATGCATTTAAGACCTCGGAGTCCCTTACAGTTTTTACCACAGCAACATTTAACAATGCCACTGTTAGAAATACTGTTAGTAGTGTGGATTACCGGCTGAGGAGGTCGTACTGAATAAGGATCTTGACCATTTGGAGGTTGAGATAGTCGTTGTTTACATCGCCATAAATGTCGCCCCAGAGAAACGAACTCCGCACCACAGAATGAACAAACGGTGCACAACAACAATAACACAATAATACTTGCACGAATCATGAATCATGTACTACGAGTGCTTAATCAATATCGATATAGTGAAAAATAACTGGACGATTCAAGTAATAAAATAGCAATAAAACTGAGTACACGTACAGAGCAGCGTCGCACGCCTCTGCTCGGTGAATATAATAATAATAATAATAATAATAATAATAATAATAATAATAATAATAATAATAATAATAAAAGTAATAGTCGAGGGTATGTAATGGGATGTTCAGGAAGAAGGGAAAATAAGAGAACACATAGCTTATTTATTGATGACCTTAAAGTGTATGCAAAAAGTCACGAGAATCTGAAAATCGTCAATAAAACAATCGTAAAAGCTAGTAGTGACACAGGGGCTATGTACGGGGTGAAGAAGTGTGCAGAAGTGGTATTTGAGAGAGGGAAGATGGTTGGAGGAGAGGGACTTGATGTACTTAATGAAAGAATGCAAGCTTTGGATCCTGAGGCAAGTGAGTTTTACAAGTTTTTGGGCTGTGAACAGGCCAATGGCATTGACGTTAAGAAGGTTCTGGAAAGAGTGAAAAAGGAAATGGTCAAAAGACTAGATGAGTTATTGAATACAGGGTTAAGTGATAAAAATATGTTTAAAGCTATAAATGTATATGTACTCCCAGTGGCAGGATATGTAATGAATGTCTGCAAGATTCCTGAAAAAGAACTTAATGAATTGGACATGATTGTAAAAAGGAAATTGAGGGAAAAAAAGTTGCATGGAAGGCTATGTAGTGATGAAAGATTGTATTTGCATAGGAAATTTGGTGGGAGAGGTCTTAAGAGTTTGAGGGATATGTATAAGGAAACTAAGACTAGAATTGCCTGTTATTTAACCCTCTCTGGTAATAGATGGATGAATGAGGTTTGGAAATATGAACAAAGCAAGGAACACTGGTCGATCAAAAAGGAGGTAGAGGAAGCATGGGAATCTGTAGGCGAGCACCTAAAACTTGGAAATCAAGAAATACTACTGAATGGTCAGAGAGTAGTTGGAAACTGGAAAGAAGTTAAAAACAAACTAAAGAAAATTTGGCGTGACAAAATCACAAATAGAAGGAAAGAAAACTTGATTGCCAAGAATATGCAAGGGAAGGGTTATGGAAATTTGGACGAAAACTGTCACCACTGGTTGCAATGTAATGTAGATCCTCAAAAAGTTGGTGCAATTGTTGAAATGCAGGAAAGAATGATAGAAACAAGAGCTTGGAAGAAGGCAAGAGGTATTGAGACTGTAACTGATATGTGCAGACTATGTGGAAAGTACAAAGAATCTGTTGATCATTTATTGGCTGGGTGTGAAAAATTGGCAGGTGGCGCTTACCTGAAGAGGCATAACAATGCACTGATGGTTCTGGCAGTGGAGTGGGCAAAAAGAAATGGGCTTCTTCATAAAGATGTAAAGTGGTATGAGCTGAGTTGGCAGAAGGGTACAGTGTTGGAGAAAGATGGGAAAAAATTGATTTGGGATTTTGAATTTAAGATGAGAAAGAAGACAAGTGCAAGAAGACCTGACTTAGTTATTGAAGATAATGACAAAAAGAAGATTTATATTATAGATATGTCATGCCCTATGGAAGAAAATGTTGAGGAAAAGAGGAGAGAAAAACTGATGAAATATCAGCAGATTGCATTTGAGATGAGAGAGAGGAGGAGAGGGTTTAAAGTGTTTATATTGCCGGTGGTTATTGGATGCTTTGGTGGTGGAGGAAACAAAGTATTAAGTGTCCTGAAGGAACTACTTCAGGACAATGCTGATAAAGTATTGGGAGAAATGACAAAGGTTGTATTATGGGAGAGTGAAAGTTTGATAAGAAGGGTTTTATCTGGACTAATCCAAGGGGAATAGTCGTTTTGTTTCTGCTATCAAGGACATCATTTTTAAGTAAAGATAACTTTTAAGTAAATGAATTTTTTAATTTCTTTTTTTTTTTATTCGAAGAGAATTTTTATGGAAAAATGCACATTTTTACATTTTTGTTTTTAAATGATATTTTTATTTGCTTTTATAGATGTTTTTAATCCTCTTTGTTCAGAGCTAAATGGGTAGACAAATGTTTGGTTACCCATCATTTTGGCCTTAAAGAGGCTTTTCACTTTCAATAATAATAATAATAATAATAATAATAATAATAATAATAATAATAATAATAATAATAATAATAAGGAATTTCTATAGATAGACAACCTGAGTGGAGGTTTTATTCACACTACAGGTGTAAGATACTGCTTAGCCTCGACCCCAAGACCTGGGGCTTAGAGACTAAGCACACTCTGCAGAATGAGGGTATAATAATAATAATAATAATAATAATAATAATAATAATAATAATAATAATAATAATAATAATAATAATAATAATAATAATAATAATAATAATAATAATAATAATAATAATAATAATAATAATAATAATAATAATAATAATAATAATAATAATAATAATAATAATAATAATAATAATAATAATAATAATAATAATAATAATAATAATAATAATAATAATAATAATAATAATAATAATAATAATAATAATAATAATAATAATAATAATAATAATAATAATAATAATAATAATAATAATAATAATAATAATAATAATAATAATAATAATAATAATAATAATAATAATAATAATAATAATAATAATAATAATAATAATAATAATAATAATAATAATAATAATAATAATAATAATAATAATAATAATAATAATAATAATAATAATAATAATAATAATAATAATAATAATAATAATAATAATAATAATAATAATAATAATAATAATAATAATAATAATAATAATAATAATAATAATAATAATAATAATAATAATAATAATAATAATAATAATAATAATAATAATAATAATAATAATAATAATAATAATAATAATAATAATAATAATAATAATAATAATAATAATAATAATAATAATAATAATAATAATAATAATAATAATAATAATAATAATAATAATAATAATAATAATAATAATAATAATAATAATAATAATAATAATAATAATAATAATAAGGAATTTCTATAGATAGACAACCTGAGTGGAGGTTTTATTCACACTACAGGTGTAAGATACTGCTTAGCCTCGACCCCAAGACCTGGGGCTTAGAGACTAAGCACACTCTGCAGAATGAGGGTGGTCCCTATGACCGCAGACGTCTGCATACCACCCAGAACGTCTGGAATACCTAGATCTTTCAGGTACCCCTCAAGATTACTAGACACGACCCCTAGAGAACCAACAACCAACGGAACCACCTTTGTTGACACCCGGTGCAACTTTCGTATCTCCTTTGCAAGAGGAGAATATTTAGCAATTTTCTCCTCTTCCTTCACCACCACATTACGATCCCAAGGCACCGAGAAATCAACAAAGGTCCACTTACGAGCCGCTCGGTTCAACACAGTAACATCTGGACGATTATGTTCCATCTTCTGTGTTGTCTCGACGCTCCTGTCCCACCAAATCTCTACTTCTCCATCATCCGAAATCCTAACCTCATCTGGAACCTCCTTATACCAAACATCAGCACATTTCACTCCATACTTCCGACACAGCTCCCAATACACCCTCAACCCCATCCGATCATGTCTCTTCTTATATTGCTTCTGGGCCAAAACACTACAACCACTTGCCAAATGGCCAACAGACTCCACCTCCTTCCCACAAACCCTACACTTTGGGTCAACATTCTCTTTCTGAATGGTTGCCCGGAAAAACCTTGTCCTCAGAGCTTGTTCCTGTGCTGCAAAAACAAACCCCTCAGTGCCCTTACCCAAATATCCTGCCCTTAACCACTGCCAAGACCGCTCATCAGCAACATCGCTCACATCCCTCATAAATTTTCCATGCAACCTTTTCTCTAGGAAATTTTCTTTCCTCTCCTTCTGCACCCTCTTCTTATACTCCTTCTTTGTCTCACCAACCTGCAACGACTCACCAACCACCTTTAGCATCCACTCGTCACTCTCTTTAACATACCCAAACAAACCCAGCTCTTCTGCCCTCACACAGTCAACAATACTGATCAGCCCCCTACCACCATGCTTCCTTTTCATGTACAACCTCGGAACACTCCCCTTCTTGTGAAAGACCCCAAACATTGTCAACCTCTTTCTCGTTTTTACATCCATCTCCTTCAACTCCCGATCACTCCAGTCCAAAATCCCAGCACTATACCTTACCACACTGACAGCCCAAGTATTGATCGCCTTGATCAAATTACCACCATACAACTTCGACTTTGCCACAAGCTTCACCCTTCTCAAGTACTCATCTCTTACTTTCTTCTTCATTTCCTTCTGCATGATATCTGCCCCTTCTAACACACCCAAGTACTTATACCCATTCTCGTCCATCTCACTCATTACCTGACCATCAGGCAAAACAATCCCTTCACAACGTTCTTTAGTTCCCTGCTTTAATACCAACACTGCACACTTGTCCAACCCAAACTCCATCCCAATATCCCTCGAATATACCTGAACCACCTCAATCAACCTCTCCAACTCCTCCTCCGATCTACTATACAACTTCAAGTCATCCATGAACAGCAGATGATTCATCACCCGATGCTCCTTTCCAAACTTGTACCCGATGGTCTCCCTTCTCAACAACATGGTGAGGGGGATCATAGCAAGAACAAACAGCAGAGGGGACAGTGAATCCCCCTGGAATATTCCACGCTTAATCCCCACTTCTCCCAACACTTCCCCATTCGATGTCAACACAGTCCTCCAATCCTTCATACTACCACACAACAGTCCCATCACATTATCAGCCACCTTCACCATCTCCAACATCTCCACAAGCCAGGAATGTGGCACCATGTCATATGCCTTCCTGTAATCAATCCACCCCATCGCTAGACATCTCTTCCTCACCCGCGCTTCCCTCAAAACAGCCTTGTCAATTAACAACTGATCCTTTGTCCCTCTCGACATCTTCCGACATCCCTTCTGCTCATCCTGCAACAACCCATTCACGTCCAAATGCTGATACAGCTTCTCAGCCAAAATCCCAGTGAGAAGCTTCCACATCAACGGTAAACATGTTATCGGTCTGTAATTGCTTGCCACTGTTCCTTTGGCACGATCCTTCTGAATCAGCACAGTCCTACCCTTCACCATCCAGTCTGGCACCTGCCCTCTAGTCAAACAACCATGTAAACTCTTTGCAATCATCCCATGCAAAGACCTGAACCTCTTAAACCAAAATCCCCTCACACCATCTGGACCTGGAGCCTTCCAATTAGCCATCTTCCGGATTCCACCTTGGACATCCTTAACACTGATACAAACTTCACCTTGCTTTGTCACCTCACTCGTCTTATTTCTCACTTCTCTAAACCAACTAGCCTCATCATTATGCCTCTTCTCCACCGACCAAATCCCACTCCAGAATTCTGTTGCCTCCCTAGCATCAGGTGCTTCAGTTGACCCCAAGGTTGCCTTTCCATCCAATTCCTTGTACAGCTGACTCTGATTATTTTTGAACAAATTGTTCTGTCTAGTCTTTGTGCAACTGTCCAGATACCACTGTATCTTCAAGCTTCCCGATTTAATTTTTCCTTTGAGCAAAGTAACCACAGCTACTGTCCCTTTTGCAACAACCTCATACTTTCTGATCAACCGGTCCATTATCTTCTTACTCAGCACATTACCTTTTCTCAACTCCTCTACTCTAGACAAATCCTTTCGCCACTCAACAATGCTCTTTTCAATCCTTCTTTGCCACCTAGGTTTCTTCATGTCAAACTTCTTCCCTTTCTTCTTCCCAATCAAACCCAACCTATCAGCAACAACAAATGATCCTGTGTACAACAGCCTATTGATCTCTGATACAGACATCTTATCTTTCACAAGATTATGCATCAAACCATCAACAATCTGCACCTCCCTGTTAACCTTCCTCCTATCCAAAGCCTTCAACCCCGGCACTTCTGTCCACTCTTTCCCTTCAAATACTATTTTCATCTTCTCAAGTACCTCCTTCTCCTCGTCACTTGCTATCCTGAGACCATTATCTTCACGAAAAGTAACCAGTCTCTCCATTACCACATTAACTCCTCTTAACCCAACTTCATTGACTTCAACCATCCTTTCTCTTCCCCTTGTGTCAACACCACCATTCGCCCAATCTACCTCACCTTCATAGCCACCTACTCCCACTCCAGACATACTTTGGTCACCACTCTCAATCTGAAATCCAAGGAACTCATCCTCATCGTCACTTTCACCAAACAAAGCACTCCATTCTGCCTTTCTAGCATCTGTCAACTCCTGTCCCTCACTGTCCATCATTCTGATCTCATCTTTGACCATCTTCTCAATCTCATCCTTCTCCATCATTGTCAGCAACCCCTTCTCAACACTCTTCAGTTGCGACAACAAACTTGGCACTTCTCTCACACTCAATCCTCTTTCGTCCCACAAAGCCTTCACCTTCTTTATGTATCCACCTGACCTCTTCCCACCACTTCTAACAAAACATTCCCACAAAAACTTCCTCTCCTCATGCGTCCACCAATCTTTGCACTTTCCTCTTTTTCCACTCTTGCGAAGTCCAACAGCTGAACCTCTTGTCACAAAATCAATGGCCTGCCCCTTATTAGCCTCTACAAGAGGCCTTTCAAAATGTCTGGCTTGACGCCCCTCAGTAGCTTCCAAAGAAGCTCTTTCAAGATCACAGGGGTTGGAAAAATCAACCCCAGGCTCATCCGCCCCACCGGAACCTAGCCTGTCATCACAGCAATGCAACATGCTAATAAAATCTCCAGTAACACTCAGTGTTAAAATCTCTGGGTCGTACGTTCGGTTCTCCCTCTGAAGGAATATCCAGCGGCACCACTAGGAGGAATACGATCACCGCCATCATCATCATCATCATCATCATCATCATCATCATCATCATCATCATCATCATCATCATCATCATCATCATCATCATCATCATCATCATCATAATAATAATAATAATAATAATAATAATAATGGAAACTTTATTCTATATTTATACAACAATTACAAATCTCTCTACTTACAGGCAATTTGCAATTGACTACTCAAGTGATACATGTATTTATAAATGTAAACGACAAAATGATTTAGAAAATATATATACATATATATATCAAAATTTCAATAAGTCTGGGTTATTCCATTCTTTGTTTCGACAGCAGAAAAGGTAATACGTTGATCTGATTGTAATGTTGATAATTTTTTTTACAATATAGTTTTGTTGTTTCTTGTCCTCTAGGCCAAGTTCACTTAACATTTCGATGAAATCAGACGATTGATGGGAGAATACACCCAAAGTACTGATTGAAAGGTTTACAAATTTAACCTGCTGAAAATGATTCTTGTGGTCGATGACAGTCTCGTGATATTTACGTTGTTTCCGGTCTAAGTTGTTTTGTAGATTTGTTTCAAAGCCAACAGTTAATTCTAGAATATACAAGCACTTATTTGATATGGACAACACTATGTCAGGACGCAAGCTGTCACCAGTTATGATAGAGGGGCTCGGGAAACCAGGAAGATCGACGTATAGAGTTGAGTTTTTGATGGATGGAAGACTATGAGCAATGAAATTCAGGACAGAATCATGACGCCAGGAGAAGCGGCCTTCTTGTAGGTAGTGATTACAACCCGCGACAACATGAAGAAGAGATTCAGGCATTAGGCATAGGGAGCAGTCAGAGTTGGAGGAAATACCCCATTTGACAAGGTTTTTCCGTGTAGGGAGAGTGTTGTTGATGTACCGGATGGTAAAGTTAAAGATGTTTTTCGGCAAGTTAGACTGTGTGGTGGACCAGATTTTATTAAGTTGTTGCATGGAGTATTTAAGGACATTTGAAAAGAACGATCCTTGATTAGTGAGCTGATTTTGGAGTTTATCCTCTTGTGAAGAATGGAAATCTTTGAGAACTTGTTTTGTAGATGTGTACACGTCATACTGAATGTTTCTACCATTGCTAGTTGAGTTCCAGAGATGTTTTATTGAGTCATTAGTAGATGATTTTAATGCGTTGCGCAGAACTGTTTGACATTGGATGAATTTGATGGACGGAGGGACAATATTCAGACCAAATTTGTTAGTGGTAAGGAAAACATTACTCAGTGTGCCTGATATTGGAATTTCAAGCCATTTGCGAATATACTTGTTAACAGAGGAATCGAGATTTTCTTTAACCCAAGTTAATGAGAGGTCAGCAACAGTAAAATGCCAGGATATTTTGGAAAGCACAAAGCGATTATAAAGGAGCAGTTTATTTTTAGGATGGAGAGGTTTCAAGTCAATGTCAGACATCATGTCTTCAATCACAGAAGTAAGCTCGGATTTGTGTTTTTCATTAGACATTTCAAAGTCAAAGTGCCTGCCCAGGTAGCAAAAAGAGTCGTTGGTTTTAACACGAGGAACAAGTTCATTGTTAATTAAAAGTTTAGGTAGGTATTGAACTGATTTGGATGTAGATTTCTTGATACCAAAAGTAGAGCATTTGTCAACCCTGATTATCATATCAGCCCATTGACACCAGATGAAAAAGCGGTTAAGTAGGTGCTGATTTTTCATTCTCTTGGCTACTAATCACTGCTGCGTCGTCGGCAAATTGAAACCAGTGGATGGGATTTAAGAACTGGCAAGTGCTTTTAAGTGAGAAACCAAATTGACGATATTTATCTGATTTGATGTGCTGAAGGAAGGTATTGAAACACATGTTGAAGAGGAGAGGACTTAAACAGTCACCCTGGAGAACTCCACGGCCAACAGTGATGAAGGGAGTACGGTAATCAGATGTGATGATAGATGTCTTGAAATCAGTGTACAGGCTTTGCACAAGAGTTTTGATGTGGTCGGGGATGTGATGATAACCAAGAACAGATTGAATAAGATTATGGTGCACTTCGCCAAAGCATTTTTAAGATCAAGTAGGGTGATGACTAGAGATCGTTGTTTGATCCTTGCTTTGTTAATGATATTGGCCATCTGAGCAGTGTGTTCTAAAGTGCCGGACATACCAGGAGTGAACCCTTTCTGGATGTCATGTTCGATGAGCTTATTCGTCTTGAGAAAGAGAAGATTGCGTTACGAAGACACGATGTAAATACTTTAAGGGATTGATTCTAGAGTTATTGGTCTGAAGTTGGAAGGAATGTTTGTATCACCTTTTTTATGAATGAGGATTGTGCAGGCTTTTTTCCAAGTAGAAGGAACATCTCCGGAAGACCAAACTTGGTGTATAATATCAGTGAGGTATGATCTTAAGAAAGGACAGCGTTTAAAACATATGATGGAAAGCTGGTCAAGAGGACCAAGGGCTACCCGAGGATTTCATTTTTACGGATAACATGTGTTACTGATCATAAGTAGGAGGTTCGATGTTGAAAGGTACTACAGGATGCGGAAGACTAGGAATCCAATGTGGAATAGTGAACAGCTTGTTTGGATTAACTGAACTGAGAGTCTAACGAAAATATGAAGCACATTCGGACATTCCAAAGGAAGGAAGGACATTATCTTTCTTATTAAAAACATTTTTGATATAACCCCAGAAGTTTTTACTGATGAATTTATTATGATCAATGGAATCTTCGGTCGACCTGATGAAATCAGAATCTTGTTTACGAAGCTTGTCACGCAAATGACGAGAGACATATTTTGTTTCGTTAAGGTCACCATTTGAAGATTTAAGATGTTTGAGCGCTTTCTTTAAATCTTTAACTGAGTAATCTTTGTATTTAGCAATGAAGGTGTTATCAGAAATATGTTTATCCACAAAACCATAATTTTCAGCAAAGTAGTTGTATATAGCATCATTTAGGAGCTTGATGTTCAAATTCATATCTTGTGATCTGATTGGCTGATTTGAGTGTAGGGCAGATTTGAAAAAGGCATTTGCCGTTGACCATTCTTCGTCACTTTTTGGAAGATTTATGCCTTTTTTAAGATCTGGAGAATCATTTTCCTGAGCCAAATCATCAATAGAACTTTCTTCTGTTACAGACGGAGCAGTAAAATCATTGTTAAGTTGATGTTCGTCAATATCGGCACGTAAATCATCGTTTAAACCAAGTATTACGCGACAGCTTCGCTGATGCATTTTCAGACCACGAATTCCCTTACAATTCTTACCACAGCAGCACTTAACGATGCCATTGTTAGAAGGGTTGTTAGGAGAGCCGATGACTGGATGAGGTAGCCTAAATGAATGAGGTGCTTGGCCATTAGGAACTTGCTTTAAACGTTGTTTACATCTCCAAATATGTCGACCCAGTGAAATGAACTCCACACCACAAAACGAACAGACAGTACACAGCAACAATAACACGAGAATACTTGCACGAATCATTATACTTGCACAACAAGGACTTAACTATATCAATACGGTGAAGTTAAATGACGACTCGAGTAAGAAAATAGCAATAAAACTGACTACACGTACAGAGCACGTTTGCACGCCATCTCTGCTCAGTGCATAATAATAATAATGATAATAATAATAATAATAATAATAATAATAATAATAATAATAATAATAATAAAAGTAATAGTCGAGGGTATGTAATGGGATGTTCAGGAAGAAGGGAAAATAAGAGAACACATAGCTTATTTATTGATGACCTTAAAGTGTATGCAAAAAGTCACGAGAATCTGAAAATCGTCAATAAAACAATCGTAAAAGCTAGTAGTGACACAGGGGCTATGTACGGGGTGAAGAAGTGTGCAGAAGTGGTATTTGAGAGAGGGAAGATGGTTGGAGGAGAGGGACTTGATGTACTTAATGAAAGAATGCAAGCTTTGGATCCTGAGGCAAGTGAGTTTTACAAGTTTTTGGGCTGTGAACAGGCCAATGGCATTGACGTTAAGAAGGTTCTGGAAAGAGTGAAAAAGGAAATGGTCAAAAGACTAGATGAGTTATTGAATACAGGGTTAAGTGATAAAAATATGTTTAAAGCTATAAATGTATATGTACTCCCAGTGGCAGGATATGTAATGAATGTCTGCAAGATTCCTGAAAAAGAACTTAATGAATTGGACATGATTGTAAAAAGGAAATTGAGGGAAAAAAAGTTGCATGGAAGGCTATGTAGTGATGAAAGATTGTATTTGCATAGGAAATTTGGTGGGAGAGGTCTTAAGAGTTTGAGGGATATGTATAAGGAAACTAAGACTAGAATTGCCTGTTATTTAACCCTCTCTGGTAATAGATGGATGAATGAGGTTTGGAAATATGAACAAAGCAAGGAACACTGGTCGATCAAAAAGGAGGTAGAGGAAGCATGGGAATCTGTAGGCGAGCACCTAAAACTTGGAAATCAAGAAATACTACTGAATGGTCAGAGAGTAGTTGGAAACTGGAAAGAAGTTAAAAACAAACTAAAGAAAATTTGGCGTGACAAAATCACAAATAGAAGGAAAGAAAACTTGATTGCCAAGAATATGCAAGGGAAGGGTTATGGAAATTTGGACGAAAACTGTCACCACTGGTTGCAATGTAATGTAGATCCTCAAAAAGTTGGTGCAATTGTTGAAATGCAGGAAAGAATGATAGAAACAAGAGCTTGGAAGAAGGCAAGAGGTATTGAGACTGTAACTGATATGTGCAGACTATGTGGAAAGTACAAAGAATCTGTTGATCATTTATTGGCTGGGTGTGAAAAATTGGCAGGTGGCGCTTACCTGAAGAGGCATAACAATGCACTGATGGTTCTGGCAGTGGAGTGGGCAAAAAGAAATGGGCTTCTTCATAAAGATGTAAAGTGGTATGAGCTGAGTTGGCAGAAGGGTACAGTGTTGGAGAAAGATGGGAAAAAATTGATTTGGGATTTTGAATTTAAGATGAGAAAGAAGACAAGTGCAAGAAGACCTGACTTAGTTATTGAAGATAATGACAAAAAGAAGATTTATATTATAGATATGTCATGCCCTATGGAAGAAAATGTTGAGGAAAAGAGGAGAGAAAAACTGATGAAATATCAGCAGATTGCATTTGAGATGAGAGAGAGGAGGAGAGGGTTTAAAGTGTTTATATTGCCGGTGGTTATTGGATGCTTTGGTGGTGGAGGAAACAAAGTATTAAGTGTCCTGAAGGAACTACTTCAGGACAATGCTGATAAAGTATTGGGAGAAATGACAAAGGTTGTATTATGGGAGAGTGAAAGTTTGATAAGAAGGGTTTTATCTGGACTAATCCAAGGGGAATAGTCGTTTTGTTTCTGCTATCAAGGACATCATTTTTAAGTAAAGATAACTTTTAAGTAAATGAATTTTTTAATTTCTTTTTTTTTTTATTCGAAGAGAATTTTTATGGAAAAATGCACATTTTTACATTTTTGTTTTTAAATGATATTTTTATTTGCTTTTATAGATGTTTTTAATCCTCTTTGTTCAGAGCTAAATGGGTAGACAAATGTTTGGTTACCCATCATTTTGGCCTTAAAGAGGCTTTTCACTTTCAATAATAATAATAATAATAATAATAATAATAATAATAATAATAATAATAATAATAATAAGGAATTTCTATAGATAGACAACCTGAGTGGAGGTTTTATTCACACTACAGGTGTAAGATACTGCTTAGCCTCGACCCCAAGACCTGGGGCTTAGAGACTAAGCACACTCTGCAGAATGAGGGTATAATAATAATAATAATAATAATAATAATAATAATAATAATAATAATAATAATAATAATAATAATAATAATAATAATAATAATAATAATAATAATAATAATAATAATAATAATAATAATAATAATAATAATAATAATAATAATAATAATAATAATAATAATAATAATAATAATAATAATAATAATAATAATAATAATAATAATAATAATAATAATAATAATAATAATAATAATAATAATAATAATAATAATAATAATAATAATAATAATAATAATAATAATAATAATAATAATAATAATAATAATAATAATAATAATAATAATAATAATAATAATAATAATAATAATAATAATAATAATAATAATAATAATAATAATAATAATAATAATAATAATAATAATAATAATAATAATAATAATAATAATAATAATAATAATAATAATAATAATAATAATAATAATAATAATAATAATAATAATAATAATAATAATAATAATAATAATAATAATAATAATAATAATAATAATAATAATAATAATAATAATAATAATAATAATAATAATAATAATAATAATAATAATAATAATAATAATAATAATAATAATAATAATAATAATAATAATAATAATAATAATAATAATAATAATAATAATAATAATAATAATAATAATAATAATAATAATAATAATAATAATAATAATAATAATAATAATAATAATAATAATAATAATAATAATAAGGAATTTCTATAGATAGACAACCTGAGTGGAGGTTTTATTCACACTACAGGTGTAAGATACTGCTTAGCCTCGACCCCAAGACCTGGGGCTTAGAGACTAAGCACACTCTGCAGAATGAGGGTGGTCCCTATGACCGCAGACGTCTGCATACCACCCAGAACGTCTGGAATACCTAGATCTTTCAGGTACCCCTCAAGATTACTAGACACGACCCCTAGAGAACCAACAACCAACGGAACCACCTTTGTTGACACCCGGTGCAACTTTCGTATCTCCTTTGCAAGAGGAGAATATTTAGCAATTTTCTCCTCTTCCTTCACCACCACATTACGATCCCAAGGCACCGAGAAATCAACAAAGGTCCACTTACGAGCCGCTCGGTTCAACACAGTAACATCTGGACGATTATGTTCCATCTTCTGTGTTGTCTCGACGCTCCTGTCCCACCAAATCTCTACTTCTCCATCATCCGAAATCCTAACCTCATCTGGAACCTCCTTATACCAAACATCAGCACATTTCACTCCATACTTCCGACACAGCTCCCAATACACCCTCAACCCCATCCGATCATGTCTCTTCTTATATTGCTTCTGGGCCAAAACACTACAACCACTTGCCAAATGGCCAACAGACTCCACCTCCTTCCCACAAACCCTACACTTTGGGTCAACATTCTCTTTCTGAATGGTTGCCCGGAAAAACCTTGTCCTCAGAGCTTGTTCCTGTGCTGCAAAAACAAACCCCTCAGTGCCCTTACCCAAATATCCTGCCCTTAACCACTGCCAAGACCGCTCATCAGCAACATCGCTCACATCCCTCATAAATTTTCCATGCAACCTTTTCTCTAGGAAATTTTCTTTCCTCTCCTTCTGCACCCTCTTCTTATACTCCTTCTTTGTCTCACCAACCTGCAACGACTCACCAACCACCTTTAGCATCCACTCGTCACTCTCTTTAACATACCCAAACAAACCCAGCTCTTCTGCCCTCACACAGTCAACAATACTGATCAGCCCCCTACCACCATGCTTCCTTTTCATGTACAACCTCGGAACACTCCCCTTCTTGTGAAAGACCCCAAACATTGTCAACCTCTTTCTCGTTTTTACATCCATCTCCTTCAACTCCCGATCACTCCAGTCCAAAATCCCAGCACTATACCTTACCACACTGACAGCCCAAGTATTGATCGCCTTGATCAAATTACCACCATACAACTTCGACTTTGCCACAAGCTTCACCCTTCTCAAGTACTCATCTCTTACTTTCTTCTTCATTTCCTTCTGCATGATATCTGCCCCTTCTAACACACCCAAGTACTTATACCCATTCTCGTCCATCTCACTCATTACCTGACCATCAGGCAAAACAATCCCTTCACAACGTTCTTTAGTTCCCTGCTTTAATACCAACACTGCACACTTGTCCAACCCAAACTCCATCCCAATATCCCTCGAATATACCTGAACCACCTCAATCAACCTCTCCAACTCCTCCTCCGATCTACTATACAACTTCAAGTCATCCATGAACAGCAGATGATTCATCACCCGATGCTCCTTTCCAAACTAATAATAATAATAATAATAATAATAATAATAATAATAATAATAATAATAATAATAATAATAATAATAATAATAATAATAATAATAATAATAATAATAATAATAATAATAATAATAATAATAATAATAATAATAATAATAATAATAATAATAATAATAATAATAATAATAATAATGTTTGTTTATTCCATCTTTGGCAGTATAAACTGAATTACAGATGGGGTCAGTTACATTACGTTGATATGTTGATATGTTGATTTGTTGATATGTTAAGTTTATGTAATGAACAACATCAATATAATACTAGATACTCATCTCGAAAGAATCTGATTCGTCCGTCTGTTAGAACAAACTATGGGAAGTTTACTTTTCAGTTTTCTGTAGCTAATATCTGGGAAAATATCCCAACAGATATAAAATACCTTCTTTACCTTCGTTCAAACGAAAACTGAAGAACAGCTTTATTACGTCACAAACAAACTCGTAGCTGTTCTTCAAACTGTTTAGGCCTCTCACTTGCCTTATAAAAGCAAAACATAATTATAATAATAATTTAGAAAAAAAAACTAGCCTTACAACACACCTTGTATTTTCTTGAAAGTATATATATATATATTTACATATTTAATTTATTTATTTAGAAAACTATGGAAAAATATGAAAAATATGAAAAAAAAATTATCGACAAAGAAAAGAAAAAAATTTTTTTTGAGAAATAGGAGCTTAATATCTTGATCAGCAAAATAAAAAATTGATCCTCTCAGTGTGCTTGTTGGCTCGAAAGTCTTTACTATTCCAACAACCACACACACACATCGATAATCGACAGAATTTTATTTACAAAATGCAAATCTTTTTATTTTGTAAAAAAAAAATAAACCCTTAATTATATATATATTTTAAATTATTATATGTAGCTGTACTATAACTATTATTGTCATGTGTATATATATATAATATTTATTTAAAGGAAAATATGTGTGTAAATAAAAAAAGTCTAAAAAGTCTAAAGTCTAAAGTCATTAGTCGATGATTATATGAACCGGGTTTGCCCTGACCTTGCCCTATCAATCGAAACCAAGCAATTGAGGCCAGCGAGGCAGTTGATCACCCACCAGCACTGGTAGCATATGCAGTCCAAGAAGTTCAACCAGTTGAAATAAGTTGCGATGTTAAAACTTTTGTTATAACATGACAGATTATTTATATCTAATGTTATCTCAGTAGCTTAGGTGTGCATAGGTCTTTTTGAACTGGCTAGATTGTACAATAATAGACCATGATCATGTCTCATATTGAATTCAGTCAAGAGTCGATTGGTATAAAACTTGGAATCATATTCTTGATTGACAGCAAATGAGTCTGTGACCGTTTCCCTGAATTTGTATTATTATTGAATGATTTAGCAAGTTGTTTAGCAAACCGTGATTGCTAGATTGAAAGTCCGTGATGGTGTCTCTAAAGTTAAAACCATTAAAGTTGTGCAAACTGTGATCATGTTTGTGAGATTGAAAGACCGTGATCGTGTCTCTGAAGTTAAAATCACTAAAGTTGTGCAAACTGTAATCATGTTTGCGAGATTGAAAGACCATGATCGTGTTTTTAAAGTTAAAATCACTAGTTATGCAAACTGTGATCATGTTTGCGAGATTGAAAGACCGTATTCGTGTCTCTTAAGTTAAAATTACTTAACTTGTGCACACTGTGATCATGTTTGCGTGATTGAAAGACAGTGATGGTGTCTTTGAAGTTTAGTTCCCAAAGCCTGGCATCAATCTTGACTTCTCATCACAGTTAAATAATACTTGTTCAAATTAATTTCTTCCACAAATTACGTTTCTTTCTTTTTACAGATCTAAACAAGTATCAATACGATGTTGAAATCTATGACCTTTTTCACTGTGAAAACCTGTAAAATAAATATTGGGTTTATGAAAACCACTCCAAAACTCACAATATTTCCGAGCTTAACATGAATCTGAGGACTGGGGATCAAACTAGGAACCTCTTGCACAGAAGGCCACACACTAATCAACTGTGCCATCCTTGCTCCCATAGTACACTTATGTGGTTCGTGTCATCTGACATCTGGACCTGTTCTAGTGTTAATAGCATTTTAGGTTATAGATGGAAAACATAAATGAAATTGTAGGCGCTTAAAACCATGTTATTCCTGGGTAAAAAAAATATCTTGAAAGCCAATCTGAAAAGACGTTCATTTATATCAAGACATGTTAATTACTTTTAAGGCACAAAAAAAAACTGTGGAAAGAAAAATCTAAATCCGAGAACAGTTCCGTTGATAACAATGAATCCACAAGTACTTAAGAAAACTACAAGGAAAAAATAGGCTACATAACAATAACTTGGTAATATCAGCCTGAATATAAAACCTCGAGTAGCGAAGTTTAAAGAAGCTGACATTTGCTAGTTATTAATTTGCATATCACCTTGCCATCTACCCAGCTGCCATCCAGGTGCATCTTTAGGTCAGTAGAAACAAACTATTGTGTCTGTACTGTGGACACTTTTCTTTCTGTAACCACAATGGTAATAAAAGTATTTGAATTTATGAATGATAAAAAACCAGTGAGAATGTATACATTTAGATGATCACTTCAATTCATGCATATAATCACAAAATAATTTTGTCTGCTGGAAAAAGGCTGCATTTCCATTTCAACAACTTTTGAGATCTCTTTTTCAATCTTTTTTTGGGGGGATTCTGTCACGCTCCTAACAAGTTTTGTTGTTGCTGTTAATTTACAGTCTTTTCAAGAATTGCCGTCATTCCTTTCAATAGGGATCCAAAAACTAAACAGAGTTTGCCAAACTGTATGTCATTCCAGTGGGAAATGAAACCCTTAATGAAGAAAGCTGTGCAGAGCATTGGGACTGTTCTGGAAGTTCTGACTTTGGTTCCATGCAGTGGGACTCTGTCTTTCAAGAAGTTCTAAGACTGAATACTGAACTAGATGATCTTGACATAAGAGCCCAGTTTAATTATTTGTTATTTTTGTTTTTAACTTGAAAGGTACAGTATATATACTGTAAATGACCCAGTGGGTCTTATATATTCACAAATTGACATTGTCAGGAAAAGGGAGCTAATTCTAAATGGGGGATTGTTGCACTTTGTAACAAAATTATAGTGCAGTGTAAGCTTAGGGTATAGAAGAGGTGGACTTATTTGAACCAGGGAGGGGGGCTATTCAGACAATAGGGTTTATTCACTCATTTACTGTATGCTAATACTGAAGTTTGTAATCCTTTAATCATAAATTGACACTTAAGGTGATTCTTTGTTCATAAGTGTTACAATTATTTTATTGTGTTAATGCTAGCCATCATTTACAGTAGAGTATATGGTCTATATGGTCTTATAGTAAACTATGGAATGTGCCTAATTAACAGGGAAGAGACAAATTAACAGACTATATAAACATGATCAGTATCTGGTAGACTATAAAATCATATAATAAATTATTCTTATCCCATAGAAACCCAGACGTTTTAGTTTCAAAAAACATTTTTGCACTCCACAGATTTTGGAAAAGCTAGGAATAAAAGAAGACGTATTTCCAATTTTAAAGGAGTGGATGGTTCAAGCTGTCATTCCAAATCACAAAGAAATCATGTGTTTAGTTAGGGAAACCAAGTGCAACCAAGTGCATTGGAGATGAGCCAAGTAAAGATCCAGAGCACTCTGAAGACATGGATCTACTGAACAACAATGTTAAAAAGACAACAAAAATCCTGAAGAGGTAAATAGAATGAACAGCAGAATTTGATCTTGCTGGTAATATAGCATTTAAAATATGTGCATAAATAGGCCCATAACTTTAGGTCGGACTTAAATATTTTATCTTACTTATCAAACATGTGGGATAGTTCGACCATTGTGTTTAAAATGCTTAAATTTTAATCAAGATAAAAGAGCTTTTGGCTGAGAAAATAATCTCTTAACAATTTAACAATTTTGTCATCGCTATGTTTTTCTGTTTTGCTTTCTCATTAATAATCAATGAGTTTGATAAATAAAGAGGACAATATCAGTCACATGTTCAGTTCCTTCAAACTATGACTAAAATATCTGTATCCCACATAGCTTATCAATTTAAACTCAAGATTTGTAACCCAATAATATCATTATTTCTGTCATGTAAACAGTTTCTACAATTAATATCAATTGATTAAATGTCAAATATGCAAAGTCAGCTAACAAGGTAAAACGATTCTTCAGGCAAACGTTTGTTGCAAGAAGTTGTGCATGCGGAGAGGTGTTTGGCTTCAAATATAATAGTGGACCCAATCGTCACGTTTTTGAATGTTGATGATATGGACACTACTAGTGAAATCCTAAGGCGTTTTGTACAAGTCAGTGGGGTTGCTCATAAAAGTGTGAAATTGCGATTCCCACATGCAACCAATTGCCACCACTCACACTGGTCAACCCATACAGAGCAAGTCAAAATGTTACTAAAACAGCTTAACTCCAGAAAAGCAACAGACACAAACATCAGTGCCTGGACATTGAAGAACTTTGCTGAAGAACTGGCAGTTGTTGCCCATGATATTATCTGTGCAAGTATCTCTGAGAGGAAATGTCCCACTTTATATAAACACGCTCTTGTTAGTCCTGTTCCAAAGGTTCATCTACCAGAAACAAGAACGAACTCAACATAGATTTCAGACAGATATCAGTTCTTCCCGTTCTTGGTAAAGTCTTAGAGAAAGTACAAATTATGTTAAATAAGGATGGCTTTAGAGTTAAACATGCCTTTTCTCAAGGTCGATCCACAAATTATTGGCTCTTGTAAACATCACACAAACATGGTCTAACAATACAGATAACAGCAACGCCTTCGACCTGGTCGACCACTAGATTCTTCTATAAAAACTTAAAGACAAGAGCATCAGCAAGTCACTATGGTTATGGACAAAAAGCTTTCTTCAGAAAAGAACACAACAAGCTCCCTGGCGTTTTGTCACATCACAGATTTGTCCAGCAGGAGTACCACAGGTTTGTCATATCCCCTCTGCTGTTCAATATATTTATCGTTTACATATCGTTTATATACTTACAGGTATCAACTGTTGTATAATTTTAGATTTGATCAAGTTCTTTGCGATTTTTAGTGATTCGTTCAGTCGCCTGTTTGGTCATGTGGTAAAAAATTGTCTATGGTCATGGACTTGGTAGAACTTCAAGACATCTTTGACTTGAAACTATAAAGGGATTGTGTTCTTGATCCAGAAAAACATCGACTCAAGCATGTAGTCACCCAGGTTTCCAGGTCTCAAAATGATAATATATTGATGATAAACTTACAAAGCATGCACGCATGTGATTTTTCCCGCCACCACAGGCTTCCTGGTCTCAAAACAATTAAAGTAGCAGGCCCACGCCATGTGCTGAGAAAAGCTTTCACCATCATCCAAAAGGGGGTACATCTGCACACCACGCACCTCCCCTGGATCCACCCCTGTATTATATAATACTGCATCACAAACCAGTTCCTCAGTTGAGCAGTTCTTTGTCACGGACGTTAAACTCGAACTCCAATTTGCAACTTAACTAATGCTTTTATTAAAAGAGTTAGTAATGTTTTTCTTATTTATTTAGCGATGATGGTTTATGATGTCTTAATAAAGAATCTACAAAAAGAACAAACTCGAATGTTCTTTTTCTAAATTTCTAAATGGGATAAAAGCAGCATCACGGACATTACATCAAAATTACCCAACACTTTTACCAGCTAACAATTTGTCAAGATTCCTGCGAATTCCTTAGTAAACAATACTACTCTCTATGAATGTTATCGGGAATGGATAGGGTTTGCAAATTAAGCAAAGAAAATATAATTTGTTTGTATTTAGTTTAAAAATAATAATATATTTTAATGTCACAGACGTTACACAATTTCGTCACGGATGTTACACTCTGAAATACATTAAAGGATAACATTGTAAGAGTGTACTGCTGAGGTGTCAATTGAATAATTTTCTTACAATTTGTTTGAGTACGCAGCTTTGACTGCAGAGCATTTCTCTGTATATACCTATTTCAAAAAAGGTTGTATGAGAGCTCTCAAACCCACGTGACTAGACCGAAAAGGAGTATGGGTAGGTGCAAAACACTTTCTTTCTGCTTAGGTATCAACTTTAGCATCAGTAAGTGAAGTTCTTTAGTGTATAAGGTCAGAGCAAGCTGAATTTGAGTAATCATGTGGAATGTTTTGTAGCTATATAACAGTAATTTCTTCCCATACTCCCTTTCGGGTGAGTCGCGTAGGGTTGATACTGACAACGTTTATTGAAATAGGTATATGCCAGATGTTTTGCTTTAGGCGATCGTCTAGTAGTGCCTACATCTGTCCATGCATTTCGCCTTGCCATGATATTGGAAGTGCATCATAATGCATTACCTCCCATTTCTTTACATGCCATTTAGTCATCATCAACTGTTACTATTTTTTAGTAAATTGAGAAAAGATGCCAGGTTATAGTTTAATAAAAATATTTATATAAATGCTTACAGATAACACTTTGTAATCACAGTGGCAATGTAAGTGTAACATCCGAAACGATAACAGCTTCATATTTTTGTCAGAGTTCAAACTTAGTACTGTTATTTTGTAATTGGAATAGCTTATTGAACCATCAACTTTCTCATCTCCAAAGTCTTTTGAGTGTTGCCTTTTACTAATGTTTTTGAATCTTCGGTTACTAAGGAAGAAATTTCACTGATGTTCAATCGTGAAAAACAAGTTTGAAAATTTGTACTTTTTATCTCTCTCATAGAGAACTGACCAGTTGTGTTAGATGCAAGCTTCAAGGAATATATTTTATGGTGGATGAAGTTTCTTAGCATATTTAATGGCACTACGCTTTTCCTTGACAAACTTTCAATTGTCACTGTAATGACAGATGCTTGTCCTGTCACAGCAGGTGGGTTTTACAAAGGGGACTGATTTTACCACAAATTTCCGCCAGACAGCCAGCACCTCTCTACTTTACACATCAACCATAAATAGACGTTTGCTATCATTTAGTAGCCAAACGTTGCACAAAGCAAGGACAAAAGCCATAGAGTTTAATAAAATAACTAGGATACTACGTGTGCTTTGATTGGCTGAGAGCTGTGTTTGCACGAGAGTATGTAAACACGGTTTTGATGTCACCATCTTTGTGCTTCATGGCAAAAATTTGGATTGAAAATTGAAATTGACCATTAAAAATATAACAATCATGTATTTTATAAGAAAACAAATTGAGAAAGCAAAGCAAACTAGTGTCTTTTTTATTTCTTTTCCCTTTCTTTAGGAAATGGGACAGCAGCTCACTAAAACTAAATCAATTTCTAATCTTTTATGTCCATGTTTGAATGAAATAGTTTAGAACTAAAACAGAAAAGACAAAAAAAACATGGAAGTTTCCATTAACAGGCTAAAAAGTTCAATGATCGGCAAACAAACGCCACAGGATTCAAACAGAGCCAGCTGGGCCACCTCGAGGAAATCAGCGGGCTGAAAAGCATCGAAATTGGAAGCATGAAAATGTTTACAAAACTAACAATTACTTCATTTGATTTAATATAGGATTATCATATATACAATCAACAAAAGAAAATTACAGTAAATGAAGAGGGAGAATTGCTAAATTGCAATTTGATTGAGTACCTTTTAGGCGTAAACACGCTTAAAAATCAACAGAATTGGCTTTGGATATGAGAAGTAAGGTGATTGCATACCTTTTCATGGAAAATTTGACTAGAGAAAATGTAAGTGATTGATACGAAAAGATTTGATTGCATTTTAAAACATTTTAAACGGTCTCTAAATTCAAATTGGTATGAGCATGTTGATTATTTCAAGACTGATATTGATCTCAGTTCTGTTGTCGCCAATATCGTCATACTATACTAACCTTTAATAGGTCCAATCTGCAACGATCTACAAAAAGTATTATGATTCGCTATGTCTCTAATACATAAAAACATTTAGTTTCAATTGTAGTTTGCTTTAATAGCAGATTAGTTTTTGGTACCTCAGAAAAGTGCACAGCATTAATTAACATTGATGCTTTTCAAGTTGAGTTGTAAACAAAGGGATAATTGGGACTAAAAGCATGTAGAGATGTGTCTTAACATAGACAGATTAGGTAGAAGTATAAATGCTTTAATAAAAACTAAAAACTCTGTCCTTCCTTTTACTCCTGATGATGTTGTCACCAATCTATCATCATTCAAGCCCTCAAACGAACAATTGAACTTGCTTAAATTTGGCCTCAATCACTCTATACCACCTCGATTTATCAAGAAATCTGATGTTCATGCAAGTTTTGAAATGATGTACCGAGCTATGTCAAAAGATCTTATAGATGAGAACAATTCTTCAAAACTCAAAGAACTATCACATTTGGCACACTCCTATGCTTCTAACTATCACCCATCTCCTCAAGATTTTAAGAAATTTCAAATTCTGAAAGAACTTAGGAACAATAAGAACATTGTAATTCTTAGGCCTGATAAAGGTAATGGCATTGTAATTTTAGATCAATCAACTTATGATCGGGGTGTTTTAGAAATTATTAATGATACAACTAAGTTAAAAAAAAATTAGATTCTGACCCTACATTAAGGCGGGAGGCACAACTTCAGCGTTTTCTTCTTAAGCTTAAGAAAAAAAGCTTCTTTGAGGATAAGAATGAGTATTTTAGTCTTTATCCCAAGGGATCTCATCCTGGTAGAATTTACGGTCTTCCTAAGTTACATAAGATCAAAACCCCTGGGTCCCCACCACCATTTCGCCCTATTGTTTCTTCTATTGGAACCTATAATTATAACTTAGCTAAATTCTTATGTGGTCTTCTAAATAATATAATACCTAACAAGCATACTACAACTGATACTTTCTCTTTTGTTAATGATTTTCAATCTTTTGCTTGTCATAACAAGTTTCTAGTATCTCTTGATGTGGTAAGTCTTTTCACTAACATTCCTTTAACGGAAACTATTCACATTGCTGTTTACCTAATTAAAGCTAATCATCCTAATAATAATATAATAATACGGCCGTGATGCAACTATTACGAAATTACGATACAGACAGTGAGACCTCTGATTACTCGTACAACGAAGAAAAGCCCCAATTATTTCGGAACCAAGTGAGGTCTGTTTATTGGATTGTGCATAGTCAAGCAAATAAGAATGAATTCCCTACACGTGGATACTTAGGTGCGTAGGTGCAGATGTTATTCAGTGGTGTTGCAGCAAGGAAAAGCACAAAGACGGGGATTTTCATTACCATGCAGCAATCAAATTGAAGAAAGTTTTCCGATGGAATGCTTGTAAGAGACTTCTGAAGGAACAACATGGGATCACTGCGAAATTTTCAAGCAATCACCATAACTACTATAGTGCATGGTGTTACATTACCAAAAGCGATGTCCACTTTGAACAAAGCAAGAATTCGAAAATTTCTCTCTGTCAAGTCTACTGAAATCCTCATCCATGCCTTTATAACTTCAAAACTTGACAACTGTAACTCCATTCTATTTGGCATTCTTAAATACCTTATTGACGTCTCCAAGCTGTCCAAAATGCTTCTGCTCGCCTCATCACCTTAACAAAGAAACATGAACACATCTCTCCTGTTCTCATTGACTTACACTGGCTTCCCGTCGAATACCGTATTAAATTTAAAATACTTCTACTAACCTTCAAGGCTCTACATGGTATCGCTCCTGTCTACATTCAAGAAATTATCTCTAAATACTCTCCTACACATAATCTTCGCTCTTCTTCTCATCTGATGTTATGTACAAAGCTATATAATCTTAATTGGTTATCGTTCGTTTTCTGTTGCTGCTCCTCTACTATGGAACTCTCTTCCTGTAACTATATTTATTTATTTATTTATTTATTTATTTATTTATTTATTTATTTATTATTTATTTATTTATTATTTATTTATTTATTTATTTATTTATTTATTTATTTATTTATTTATTTATTTATTTATTTATTTATTTATTTATTTATTTATTTATTTATTTATTTATTTATTTATTTATTTATTTATTTATTTATTTATTTATTTATTTATTTATTTATTTATTTATTTATTTATTTATTTATTTATTTATTTATTTATTTATTATTTAAAGTGAAGGCCATCCCGACTTAACAAACAGTGGAAAGCCACAAACAAGCAAAGCGAGTGAGACATTCACCAAAAGAGGCAGGAAAAGACACGCAGAAGCAGGACAATCTATAAAGACAAAGAAGCGAAAACGTTTGTGTGCCTTTAAAGTTGCCGAGCTTATGTTAAATATGAACATCAGAACTCCCACCGAACTACAAGCGCTAGAGTATGACCAGAAAAAGGAAGACAAAGAAAATCTTAAAAAATAGACAAAAAATCTTGAAAATAGACACAACGTTGGAAATCAATGAAGCAGGTGAATAGCTTGCGCGCACTCGTAAATCTCGTGTGGAGATACTACAAGACGCCCGAAATAGTGAATGTGTGTGTAATAACCAAGATGACTGGCTAAGATGTGCTACCGAAGTATTAGAGCAATGATGTCGATGTACATGTGTTTGGAGCAGCTGTAATGAAGGCTCTGGAGAAAGGAAGGGGCAAAATAGAAACCTAATGGTAATTGGACCAGTGAATTGTGGAAAAAGATTCATTTTAAATCCATTGGCTGTAATTTGCGACACCTGTAATCCAGCTACGGGGAGCTTTGCCTATCTTTTTGAACGATTTTAAGACCCCACATTCCTCGTATTTCACATTCATCTCGTGAACGTAAAATTCTCATTAGTCAAGAGCCTGTCAATCAAAGTTTCTATTGTTTTAGGCGCTAAACGAGGACGTAACGAAGCTTGTAAGCTTTTACAAGTTAAAACTCACCTTCGATATGAGTTTCGATTCGGTTATTTCTGGAGTTTGTGAGACGAAGGTGAATGGCATTAAGCTTAAAGAAGAGCAGAAAATAGCAGTGGATTCGCTGCTAGATCGAAAAGACGTGCTGGCCGTGTTGCCTACAGGATTTGGCAAAAGCCTGATTTTTCGCGTGTTTGTGGAAGCAAAGGAAGTTTTACTTCAACGTAATGTCACCGTTTTGGTTGTAGCTCCACTATTAAGTATAGAACGAGACCAGATAAGTGATGCTGAGTCTTTGGGAATTAGCTGTTGTTCTCTTAACTCGCTCAAAATGGACGTCGATGTCGATGTCGATTGTCCGAAGTTGATCTTCTCTAGTGCAGAGGAACTTCAAAATCCAACTTTCCAGAGGATTTTGAAAAATCCAAAGTCATCTTTGAATAAAAATTTGGAGTTGATAGTAATTGATGAGTCTCATACAATCGAAACTTGGACAGGAGCAAGGTGAGATCTAATACTGAAATTCAAATAAGCCCCGAAATGTCAGAGCTCATAAAGCTATGTTGTGAATTTATTTCAGGGAAATTAAAGGACGAGAGGCGAAGGCTTTCAGAGCAGCGTATGGTGAACTCTCAATTTTGAGATCTTTGTGTAGGCAAGGTAAGCTTTTTTGTATAAACAAAAAAATTTAATAAGCTTGAATAGTAAGCTTACTGGAGAGTGCTCTGTTTATATCATCAAGTGATCTCTAGTTGATCAATACAAACACTAGATCAAAACCCATTGCAGACACAAATATATTAATCAAATGTGACTCTATTTTATAGGTACACCGGTGTTGGCCCTCACAGGAACAGCAGATGAGAAGACTAGGAAAACTATTGTTGAAAAGTTGGTTCTTCGAAATCCCACTGTCATCAAAATAAGCCCTAACCGAGTGAATCTTCCATTTTCCGTTGTGAAAACAAAGAAAGATTTAATGTATTGTCATCTAGACTGGTTGGTACAACTTATCAAAGAGAAGGGAGAGACAATGGAAAAGTCAATAATTTTCTGCAATTTGATGAGTGACATTGCATGTGTCATTAACTATCTTATTCTTAAGCTTGGAAAGTCCGCTTATTCCCCTGAAGGGTCAAGTTATCCAAATGATTGCCTGCTTGGCATCTACCACTCCAGTTCATGGCCAAAAAATAAGGACCGAGTGATTCAGTCTTTTAACAGTAATGGAAAACTAAGAGTAGTGGTCGCTTCCTCAGCACTGAGTATGGGCGTTAATTTTGCAGATGTCATACTTGACTTCCATCAAGAAGCTGGGCGTGCTGGCAGGGACAATGTGTTCAGCCATGTTTTCTTGGTGTATCATGGCCAGCAAGTCAGGTTTTGTGAGGAACCAGTAAAGGAGTTCCTAAATGCAGAGGGATGTTGTTTACGAGTAGCAGCATATCGTACATTTGATGACAATATACAACCTATAAGCCCTGGTCATCAGTGTTGCTCATTTTGCACACAACAATGTAACTGCAAAGATAACTGTGATTACTCACCATGCTATGAGATACAACTGGCAGTAAGTAGCACACCTCACCATGCTCTTATAAGGCCAATAACAGAGTGTGATAAAGAATGCTTAGAAGAAGCACTCAAAGAAGTCCAAATGGAGATTACGGCTGGTGTTTTACTCGACAAGGTGTCATCACATGGATTTTCAAATGAGTTAATCAAGGATGTTGTTGAAAATTGTTCAAAACTTTTTACTGTACACGATGTACTTGAAACATGTCCTGTCTTTTCTTTGGAGCATGCCATTAAGATCTTATATATTATCCAAGAAATTTTCCAGGATATTCCTAATTTTGATGATTCAGTGGAAATGCTGCACATGGATATCAAGGTACCATCAACACACAATAGCTTACAGAAGGTACTTGAAGAAGTTTGTCTGGATGATGGGGATGATGGGGAAGATCACATTGACTTTGATGAACTTCCAGAAGTGTGGACATGAGGAGACAAATAGTTACAGAGTTAAGCTGAGTTGCATTTAATCTAAATGCATGTAACATACAGTACATAGCCAACTTAATTGTCCCCTTTTTGAAAATATTGAAATTGGGCAATTTATTTTGTCACAAGAAGCAAAGTGCCAAACCAAAATAAATGCTGGTTAATTTTCTATTTCTGAGATTTTTGGGTTTTTTTCCAGAACAAAATGCAAGTATTTTCATATACATATTTGCACACATATTATCACACCTTGTGTGAACATATTATGTGTGAATAAAATAGATTAACTGACAAAAACAGCATTGATTTCTATCTTGGTTTTTGCTTTTTCTGTGATAACATAAAAAATAGGAAAAACATGATTTAGCCCAATAAGCAGCAATATTCATTCTTTCATTCTTTCTGTGTTGCAATGTACATGTGCTGCACATTGTAAATAGATCCCCATTCTGAAATCTTTGTTTTCATCCAATTATGAAGATCTCTGTACTCCAACTTAGACAAAATGTTGGAATTAAACTTTGGGAAGGAAGGTTGACCTTCTCTTCCAATAGTAAAGTGAAAAGCATTTATGGAATTTAAATCTTATCTGGTGTTATCTGGTGTACAGCCTCTTCCTTTTTTTTAGTAGCCCTATAAGAGGATCTTTCTGATAATTTACAATCACTGTCAATTCCTTTCATTATCAATTCCATTAATTCTAAAGTACCAGCTATACATTGAGCACTTTGTTCATTTAGATTAGGACCTAATGCTCGCCACATGACTTTCAAAAGCCTAGTCTGGTGCTCTTTATGCAAATCCAGTGGAATGTTTAGGCCTTTACCACCATGGGTATTAATAAATCTATTCCATAATAGTCTTTCTGCTTCGAATTCTGGTAAAATGGCACAGATTTTGACTAAAAACAGCAAATTTACATATGCATACTTTGGATGATTATGTGCCTTAAAAAGCAACAATGTTACTTTATAGATTTCAAAAAGGCATTTTCCATCACCTACTTTTACTGCATCTTCAAAGGCCATCAGCAGTAACCCAAATGATAGTTTTTGTTGATGATAATTATATAGGTAATCATTAGGATCATTGTCTTTCTTGGATTCATCTGTGCTGTTAGTGTTTTGCTCTTGTGGTGTATTGGTTGCAGTTTGATGCACTTGGCTTTCGTGTCTAAAAAAATCATGATAAAGTTGCATGTCTTTGATTTCATATTACATATTTTTTATTGGAGAAAACCAAATATTACAATGAATGTCCCTTAAAATTGTTTTTTATGCAAAGTCTAATAAAAGCCCTCTAAGAGGACATGTGGTTACTGGTCAAATGATAAATAAACAAGCAAAGCAATTAAACTAAACAAAGAAACCAACAAAAAGAAATAGAAAAGAAAGAGAGAATGCTTTCGAGAAAAATTATAACTTTTCTGTCGATATGGAGTCTGCAAGAATGATGAAAGTGCTCCAAAAAGTCCTCCAAATTGTATATTACAAAGAAGAAAATGACAAACTAGGCAAACCACAACTTTCTATTCCTCAACGTTTTGAGGTTACTGAACAAACAGAACAGTCTTTGTAGTCACATCTGGACTCATTGGCTCTTTGTTAAATGACTAATTAAATTCGAAAATAATTTTCACATGTATTTCACATCTTTTTTACATATTTCTCCCAGTAGTCTAGTGACAGGTAAAATAAAACATTGTCTACTTTAAGTAGACAATGTTTTATACCAATACTGATCCAAACAAACACAAGCCACATGGAAAAACGAGTCAGCTTGACCTTTCGGTTAGCGGTATCGATGGCCAATGCCGAGTGTGTTCGTAGACTCCATATTTATTGAAAACTTCTAAGATTTTTTCATCGACAGGAAATATCTGATGAAATTATAACAACCGATGTTTAAAAAAGGTAGATATTTCTTAGAATATTTCATATTTTCGTCGTGAAAAATGATTAAAATGAGTCAAGTCAATCTTCGAGCCAATTCCGTATGTATTTCGTTCTCTCTTCGTGAACAACTTCGGCAAATCCGAATTACTTACACACTTACACACTTACTTACACACACGATGACATAATTGTACTGGCTTGTATACAAGCCAGTAACCACAAAAAGGACACATAGGTGTGCATAAAATCAATATTTAAGGCTCATAATTCATGTGACACATTAAGTTGTCCTTGTAAAAATTTGCATGAAAAACATTAAATAACACTTTTTTATACTAGTCTAACACAATATAAATCTATCAATTGTCCATTGTCCACAAACATGGCAAATTCAGTCTGTAAAAAATAGACCTTAAATTACTACAAGTACCATTTGTGAGCTTCTGTGAACCACAACAAGTGTCAAGACAACTACTAGCAAACGGTTTTACAATGAAAACAAGTAAAAATTATTGTTTACAGAAGCTTGCCAATGATAGTATTTGATCATGAATAGCCAAAAATGTAATGGTACTTTTTGAGGAGGGGATGGAAAGGGGAAAGTCCCTCTCCTCCTCTTCCCCTCCTTCAAAACTGCTGCTATGCAGACTAGTATTTGAATACTTTTGTAGACTGTAGTACATAAATTTAAAGTTATTGATTTTAAAAACAAATTTTCAGTTGGGAGTTACTAAGACTCAGTAAATATATTGAAAATAGTGTGAAGTTAACCTTATTCAAGTCTATCGAATTTGTCTTCGCCGTCACGGAACGTCCATTGTACATTTCTGGCCCTTTCTTCAAAAAGTTGTTCACCATGTACTGGTACTTGTGAGAGAACTTCATGATCTTGGTCATTGAAACTAAAACATGGTACATACTTTTCCTGGTAGTTTTTTAGTATATGGGCCATTTGAGCAGCCACATTTGGATTGAAAAACTCCATGTCAAGATAGGACTGAAAAGAAAAATTAAGAATGGTGGTCCAAAAACTGTTTTATACCTTTATTTAATTTACAGCTGAAATCAAAACCCTTTATAACAAATCATGTAATGGTCACACCCCTCCCCCATAGGTATATAATTTACCAGAATCCCTTGTGCGTAGTAGTCGGCAAGTAAAGAAGAAGCGCATGGTTTAGAAAAGTTGTTTTTCTCTCGTTTTCTTTATTAATTGTCCACTAAAACTGAGCCTAGTGGGCAACAAATTGGGGGCTCAGACGGGAAAGTGTTTCTCAAGAGCTGGACACTCGCTTTCTGGATTTTATGGATTTTCTACTGAGTTTGACGGTATAATTCAACGTAAACATGGCAGAGGAGTCGCAGATTCAACTGATGACTGAACTTTACAAAGCTAAATTGGACGTCGTTAGGTCAGTCAGTGACCATCTGAAGGTAACTGGGACAGAGGGAAAATCAAAATTGTTCGTAATAAATCGAATAAGCGAGGCTATCGAGAAACACTTGAGTACTATTGATGAAGACGAGAAACGATCATATTTACTTGGCGTAGTCGAGCTAGTCGCCGATATTCCACCGCCTTTACAAGCGGAAAACGAGGCTGAAACGATAAAATCGAAGCAAGAAGAGAAAGAAAATGTAAAAATGGAGAATTCAGAGCCGGAGAAGCTTGAGAAAGACGGGGCCGATGCCACTAAATCGTTACTAGACTCTACAAGTATTTTGCGACGCCAATTCAAAATAGTGGGTCAGATCGGTGAAATTGATCAAAAAGATAAGCTATCCTATAGTTCGTTGATAAGACAAATGAAGACTGGGTTGGGTCAAGGGTATAAAGATACCGAAGTTGTTGATGCTGTCATACGTGCAATAGTACCGGGGTTAGTCCTAAGAAGCTATTTAGAGTTATTTGAAGACCTTTCCATTGAACGTTTAAAGAAAATATTACGTGGCCACTATGGTGTGAAGAGTAGTTCAGAGCTGTATCAAGGTTTGATAGGCTTGTGCCAGAATCCTAAAGAAACCCCACAAGCTTTCCTTATGCGTGCTCTGGACATAAGGCAAAAAATCCTGTTTGCAAGTGAGGAGAGTGAGGATGGTTTGAAGTATGAGACTGAGCATATTCAACAGGTCTTTCTCAGAGCTGTTGAATCAGGGTTGCTTGATGAAAATGTTCGTATCAGAATGAGACCCTTCTTAAGTAATCCTAAGATACAAGATGAGGAATTAATCCATCAAATGAATGTAGCTGTGACATCAGAGGGAGAGAGGAATCGTAAGCTCAATAAGTCTCAACCAAAGAGTAGACCTGCTGAAGTTAAAGTAGTAAGCACACCCAAGGGGGGTCAAATTCCACCAAGCAGTGAAAGCATGACATCCGTTATTGAAGGTCTTAGGGCAGAAGTAGCTGCTCTAAGGACTGAAGTTAGTCGTCAACCTCCTAGAAACACCCCTGAACAGAGTAGCAACAACAAGAGTCAGGCAGAGGGTCCAAAGTTGAGTGCAAGCCCAAGCCCCAGGGTTACCAAGTGTTCAGCATGTAGAGAGAGTGGGGAGGTTTGGTGTTCACATTGTTATAAATGTGGAAGTGACAGTCACTATGCTAGAGGGTGTTGTCGTCCCCAGTCAAACCCACAGGATCTGTTAAACGACAAGCGACTGCCTCCTCGGGACAGGAAGTAGTCGGTGCAACCACAGTGTCCCGTCGTTGTAATTTCTGTGGCAAGTCTACAATAGAGACACTTTCTATACTACAATGTAAACAGTGCAAGGCTGTTGGTTACTGTTCTCAGGAGTGTCAAAAGGGAGACTGGTCTCAACACAAAGCTATCTGTAAGGCTATAAAGCAATTGTCTAAATCTGAAAGTGTTGAAGGCACTATGTTTACCAGCCACTTACATCCCAAGAAACATGAAAAGATAATTAGCCTGGTAGGTAAAGAATGTAAAGTTAAATGTTTCCTGAATGACATTGAGTTATCAGTTCTCTGGGACACTGGTGCCCAGGTTTCTATAATGACACATAAGACCTTGAAAGAACATTTTCCACAAGTGAAAGTGAGAAAACTGTCAGAACTGTTTACGGAACAATTGGACTTGTCTGCAGTTAATGGAACAAAAATCCCATTTACCGGTTGGGCAGAAGTCAGGGTTAGACTCCCCACTGATTCAGAAAAGACAAAAGAGATACATGTCCCATTTTTAGTTGTTGAACAATATTTAGAAAAGCCCATTTTAGGCTTTAATGTTATTGAAGAACTTGTTAAAATTGACTTTGCACGTGAACCTATTGACATTGTTGCATCTGTGAAAGCAGGATTTTTAGACAAGGAAGGAAATAAACTTTCTGCACTTGTAAACCTCATTCAAGCCCCTGCAGAAGAATACTTGTGCGCCATTAAGACTCCAAAGAAAGGCGTTACTATACCAGCAGCAATGACGGTACGAATTCCTTGTCGAGCGAATACAGGACCAGTAGAAGTAAATACTCCAGTGTTGTTTGAACCTGATGAACTACATGAGTGGTCAGATGGACTCGAAGTATATGAGACCCTGACGACAGTCAAGAAAGGTTATGTATCAAGGGTTTATGTAGAAGTCCATAACATCACTGCCCATGACATAACACTGAGAAACCGGACAACCTTGGGAAGATTGCAGCTTGTAAAATCAGTTACTCCAGTAGAAGCTACCTTGAAAGAACCCAGAGAAGAACCTATCAGTGAAGACCTTGAATACTCAGTTGAAACCACCGACGGTGATAAAATAGCTACAGAAGAGAACTTCCCAACAAGCGATGCCTGCATACCAGAAGTAGATTTAAGTGGACTAACAGAGGAACAAAGAGAAATGGCTCTCGAGATGTTGAGAGAGGAAGCTGATTCCTTTGCCCAAACAGAAGACGATATTGGTTGCATTCCAGGCTTGCAGATGGAAATAAGTTTGTCAGATTCAACTCCAGTCCAGAAGAACTATGTTTCATTTCCTAGACCGCTCTACCAGGAAGTCAAGAACTACATTGAGGATCTCCTCAACAAAAGTTTTATTGTAAAAAGTAAGTCATCGTATTCTTCACCTATTGTATGCGTGCGTAAGAAGGACGGAACACTGAGACTGTGTATTGACTATAGAGAACTGAACCGTCGTACCATCCCTGACAGACATCCTATTCCGCGCATTCAGGAAACACTTGATAGCCTTTCTGGCAACTCATGGTTCAGCACCCTAGACCAAGGGAAGGCGTACCATCAAGGATTCGTTGAGAAAGAGAGCAGACCTTGCACCGCGTTCATAACACCATGGGGCTTATATGAATGGGTACGGATCCCCTTCGGACTTACCAACGCCCCAGCAAACTTCCAACGCTTTATGGAGGATTGTTTAGGTGAATTGAGAGATGAGATGGCGATCCCTTACATGGACGACGTGATTGTTTTTAGTCAGACATTTCAGGAACATCTAGAACATCTACGAATAGTCTTACGTAGGCTGAGAAGTCATGGAGTAAAGCTGAAAGCACGCAAGTGTTACCTGTTCAAACGAGAGGTATGCTTTCTAGGGCGAATAGTTTCTAAAGACGGACATAGAATTGATCCAAAAGGGATTAAAGCAGTGACCAATCTTGCGACAAAGACACCAAGGAACGTCGGAGAAGTGAGACAACTAGCAGGTCTTCTCAGCTACTACAGAAGGTATATTCCTGATTTTGCAAAGACAGCTAAGCCATTGTACGACTTATTGAATAAACCTAAATCAGAGACACTACCGAATCGATCTAAGAAACAAAGAACGTCTGTTGAAAAGAACTTTCTTCCATCATCTACTCCTGTTGCATGGACTGAACAACACCAGCAATCACTTGAAAAACTGATTCATCACTTGACGCATCAGCCAATCATGGCATATCCTCATTACAACAAGCCCTTTATTGTACACATGGATGCTTGTAAGATCGGCTTGGGAGCTGTCCTGTATCAGGAGCAAGAGGGTATCAATCGAGTTATCGCGTATGCCTCTCGTACTCTTAGTCCAGCAGAGAAGAAATACAATCTACACGCTGGTAAACTAGAATTCTTGGCTCTGAAATGGGCCATCATGGAACAATTTCGTGATTACCTCTACTACTGTCCGGAGTTTACTGTCTTTACGGACAATAACCCGTTAACTTATGTGATGTCAACTGCTAAGTTGAATGCAGCAAGCCTCCGGTGGGTTGGTGAGTTAGCAGACTTTTCGTTTAAGATAAGATATAGACCAGGAACAGCCAACGTCGATGCCGATTCACTCTCACGCATGCCAGTCGAATGGGAAGAGTACATGAAAACATGTTCTGAAGAAACAAGCAAAGATGTCCTACAAGCTATTGTGTCTGCAACACAACTGCAGGAGAAGGGTGACCTGACATGGGTCACAGCCTTATCGGACTCTCCAAAACTGCTGGAAACTGATCAGAACAAAGATGAACAGTTAGCATCGGTGGATCTGGGGAAAGCACAAGGGGCGGACCCTATCATAGGTAGAGTGACAGAGTTGTTGAAGCGGGGTACGAAACCTTCCCCATCTCAAGCCAAAGAAGAATTGAAAGCAGTGCAGCAGTTACTCTATGAATGGGAAAAGCTCAAAATCGATAAAGATGGTATCCTGTACCGTATAACAGCATCCCAATGTCAGGTAATCCTCCCACAGAAACTACGACGTATGGTCTACAAGCAACTACATGAGGACATGGGCCACTTGGGAAAAGAGCGAGTTCTAGATCTAGCTCGAGCACGTTTCTTCTGGCCTCATATGGCAAAGGACATTGAACACTATGTCACAAAGGTGTGCCGGTGTCTTAAGGACAAACGTCCCACAATAAATCCTAGAGAACCACTGCAACCCATCAATACAACAGTACCCTTCCAAATGGTCTCCATCGACTTCTTGAAACTTGAGCCAAGCAAAGGGTACCAGTACATACTCGTAGTTATGGATCATTTCACTCGATATGCTCAGGCATATCCGAGTCGCACTAAGTCAGCAAAAGCAGCAGCGGGCAAGATATATAACGATTTCATTATGCGGTTTGGATTCCCTGAGACTATACATCATGATCAGGGAGGTGAGTTTGAAAATAAACTATTTTACCACCTTGATGAACTATGTGAAATACGCCACTCCCGAACCACACCCTTTCACCCACAAGGAAATGGGCAAGTTGAAAGGTTTAATCGTACTCTACTCTCGATGCTGCGGACTCTCCCTGAAAGACACAAATCACGTTGGAGTGACCACCTAAACAAGGTAGTCCACGCCTACAATTGCACCAAGAATGACTCGACGGGCTATTCACCCTTCTTTCTACTTTTCGGAAGACCTCCTCGCCTTCCAATAGACATTATGTTTAACCTTGGAACACCGTCTGGATTCCATTCATATCCTGAATATGTCAAGAAGTGGAGGAGCGCGATGAATGAAGCCTACATCCTTGCATCAGAGAAAGCTAGACAGAATGCAGATAAAGGAAAGAAGTACTATGATGAACGAGCTCGTGAAGTTATTCTACAACCAGGGGATCGCATGTTGATACGAAATATGAAGCAGAAAGAAGGTCCAAACAAGTTACGGTCCTATTGGGAGAAAGACATCTTTGTTGTAGTCGAAAGGAAAGGGGAGAACACCCCTGTCTATGAAGTAAAGCCTGAATGTGGTACAGGAAGGTGGAGAGTTCTCCATCGCAACATGTTGCTTCCTTGTACACATTTGCCGGCGGATGAGAAAGAGGCAAGAAAACCACCTAAAGCACAGGAATGCCAAAAGCATCGCAAGACCTCAGCACAAAGTACAGCAGGAAGCCAGCATCAAAGTACCGATGAGGACGAAGATGAAGAAGAGCTCTCCATTCCACCAGTAATACTTGAGGGTCTTGTGACTCAACGAACAAGTACGTCAGAGACTGGACATCCACAAGAACCCAATGTGTCAATAGCTGGAGGGCTAGAAGATGACCTCAGTCAACAACATCCATCTTATCAAGAGTCACCTACAGCGCCGGATGAGAACCTATTGTCACCTCTTGCAGGTGTTGGGACTCAGAATCGTCCACAGAGAATACGAAGGGCTCCCCTTCGTCTGACGTACGATGCTCCTGGCCTACCAGTGTATCGTCCAGTTACAGCTAACGCATATGCTATGTCTGCAATACCAAGCTATCAAGTACCACAGAATCAGATGATGTTACCATGGCAGTTCTACCCACAGTACTTTAACTATGTTCGGAACTATTGATCATCATAAAGCACAAAGACATTTAGAACAAACTATGAACTTTAAAGAACATATTAGTTTTACAAAAAAAAAAAAAAAAAAAAAAAAAAAAAAAAAAAAAAAAACGAACTGTGTAGCTTAAGAAGCTGTATCGAACAGCAATATTTGACTTGAACCTAGAGTGTAGAGCAGTAAAAGTTGTAAGATTATGGGCCTGCGCAACCCATAATTTGGACTGTATTGTAAATCGTATAAGGTTATAGGTCTACCAGGTTTTGTAACCATGTCATGTAAATGTCGCGGACTGACATATTTTGTAGAGGGGGAGAGTGTAATGGTCGCACCCCTCCCCCATAGGTATATAATTTACCAGAATCCCTTGCGCGTAGTAGTCGGCAAGTAAAGAAGAAGCACATGGTTTAGAAAAGTTGTTTTTCTCTCGTTTTCTTTATTAATTGTCCACTAAAACTGAGCCTAGTGGGCAACAATCAATTCAAGTACCCTATGCAGGCTTAATATCATCCTCATTATCATCATTTAGTATTATGATAATACACTTACAATTTCTGATTTTTCTGCCATTTCTTTGGAGTGGAAATGTGGAATGTGATGAAGTGCATATGCATATGCATATGTAGCTCTTAAATTGTGTCAGGTACTTTGTTATTACTCTGCTAACTAGGACAGCCCATTGCCATACAAGATTTTCCTGGACATTTTCATCAGGAAGTAATTCAACCAACTGTAGATCATCTATACATTTTTGAGGCTTGGCCACTTCTGTGACTGGGCTGATGACTTTCTCCAGCAAGGCATACTGGTGTGTCCAGTGGAGTGAACGGTTGCTATCAGTTTTGGTATGCACTCTAGCTACAATATTGTGATCAATGTTGTCGGCAACCACCCTAAGAACCAAGAAATTCACCTAATGAGCTAGGGCAAAAAGGAAAGAAAGAAAGAAAAAGAAAAAAAAAACAGGAGGGGCTTAATTAGGACAATAATGGACAGCTCATCTAATTAATTAGTGGCATTCACATCAAAAGACTGAGTTTTGTGTTTAATTCATATCCTAGAGGTAATTTTGCAAAGGCAGGGTCCTTAATAAAATCTTTCAACGTTCAAATCGAGTACAATTTTAGTGAAGTTTCAATGTAGATGATATACTTACTTGAAATGAGGCAATCTTTCCTGTCTTAAATTATGTATGCATTCATTCAAGACATCCTCGGTGATGGTTTTCTCAGACATGTCAGATTGAGCTTGCTTTAGAAAGGAAACTGCCTTTTCGTACACCTTCTTTGAATACCAGCGATAGTCAGACAAAGTATTCTCTTTTGCGTCAATAGCGATTTCGATGGCCATGTCCTCCTCATCTCTTTGGGGGATTTGCTTTTCCCTCACTTCTTGAAGCAAAAGTAAAGCCAGTTTGTTGACTTCAATTCGTTGTTTCCAGAGTTGTACTTTGAAATTTGAATTTTCACCCATCTTGCGTTGGAGAGCTGTGGACATTTTCAGTGACATACAAACCCCCAAATGGTTTAGTCTTTGATGGTCTATGTAACTCGCACCGCTGTGGAACAATAATGTGGACATCCTGTAAGCCACTGCTGACATTGTTGTATTTCTGCAACGAACCAAAGTGGCAAGAGCCATTGCGTTCATACATTTTTCATTTGATGTTTGGCCGTCAAAATTACATGCACTCTTTATTACAGTGCTATAGAGAGGGAAATGAGTGTCGATCTCATGGGTGAGAATTCTATTCGAGAAAATATCAAGTTGATCAGGCTCGACTCTCTTCAAAATGCTGTCGGACTTGCAATAGTTAGACAACTCTCTTTCTACTTCTTTTTCTAACTTGAGGTACAGCTCAGGTAAAATAAGTTGGTGATTAAAAGAGCTTGTGTGGCAGACTTCCACTGTTTAAGTGCGATATCCCTAATGATTGTCTTACTGTGACAATCGATATTCGACTTCACAATGACATTACCATTCGGGTAGGCGATCACCACTTTTAAGTCGGACCTTTCGGTATCTGGATGTAGGTCGTCAACGTTTTAAAGCATTGGCAACCAACAGGTTTCCTTTATTCTCTTCTCCCGAGTAGGATAGTGTTCGCTTTGAAGCTGGATAGTGCAGTCTTCGCACCTTTCGACACGGACTTCTTCTCGTTTCAGGAGTACTAGCAACAACTGAAAGATTTCCTTTTGTTTCGCTTCTGGATCCTCTTCGCATCCTTTCTTTAAAGATTCATAAGTTGATTGAAGAAGTCTTATTTTCCTCGCACAAGTAGTACAAACAACTTTAGAAAAGCCAGGTAAATCACTGATTTTGATTCCAAATTTTTCGAGTAGACACTGTGAATAATTCCTCGACTTCCTTCCCTTGCCAATGGCTTGAACAATTAGTGCAGGATTGAAGAGGAATTTCCAAACTTTATCAGGAGACTGA
>JALIZF010000998.1:0-125759 GCA_029948255.1 Telmatactis stephensoni | reverse complement strand
AACTTCTAGTTTAAAGATAACTTCTTAAAATTTCTTAGAAGATGAAATTTTTTATTGCTGTATTTCGGCACGCTTGTTTGGCCTTTCTATCGATTTTTTTATCCTTATTACAATGCAGGCGACCAGAACGATATTCATCATCGCTGCAGTGATATTGATCGACGTGAACACGGGCGGGAAGCATTAGATTCAAAAACACTTAATCTCATTATGCACAGCTGGAACATAGTGGAAGAAGATTGATACTTGAGTGTGAAATAGACTAGGATCTGGACAAATAGCCCAAATCAAAAGAAAATATCATTTCAAACATATCATACCTTTGCCAAAGAGACTGATGAGCTATCCTGGACAAGGGACACCACAGTGTGTGAGCTGCTTCTAAATCGATGTCAACGACGGTATACTTACAAGTTTTATCATTTTCAATAGCGCTTAATACGTTTTGGATTATCTTAGATTAGCACTTCATTCAAAATGCATAAATCAAATGAGGAGAAGCCAGAATGGACGGACATGTTCATCCTAGATGTTTAGGGGTTGAGATAAGCGATTTGGTATCTGTAAGGATCTTTAATACCAAGTCTGTAATCTCGATCTTACATTGATATTTTTAACTGAGGTGTATAGGAAGAAATTCTTAGATAATAGTACTTCAAAAACCTTCATTGGTAGAAAAGATTCAAGCAAACATCGAGTATATAGAGCCATTAAACGTATGAATAGAATTATGCTATAATTTGTAAGTAGTGTCTTTTAAGGAACTGAAAACAAAAATGTCTAATTATAAGTCACGCCCATCGCACAAAGGTTTCCGATATCATGGGCTCCTCTTTATAGGGGTGTATTTGAAAATTTCCGACGACGATCCCCGATGATTTTATACAGGACTTTCCTCGGGCCAAATCACTGACTGAGTGAGGAAAATTTGATCACATTCGAGTAAGGAATTCAACTAAAACCATAACCAACCTAAAATTTATAACTTATATTCATTTAGACACAACCTAGCAAATGATCACGCTGAATGATCGATAATTGAAAATGGCAGAGAAGAGTGTGCGCGCCGAGTGCAGTTTCAAAATGAGTGGGCAAAAGTGCTATTTAGGGAGAAGTATGACACGCAGACAAGTACAGTCGAATTTCTCCAACGGCCACCTTGGCGCTAAAATAAGTTATCGTAGTGGAGAGATTTCACAGGTTTCTGCAATGTTAAGTTAATGTATGGATTGGAACAATGACGTGAGGTAAAATGCTGATCGGCCGTTGTAAAGAAGTACGGTTGTGCAGACGTTTCAATTAATATATAGAGAGTAAATGATGGATCGGATCAGCTGTGGATCGCCTGGACAAGGAGTAGAGAGTTGGCCGTTGGTAGAGGCTCGACTACTTATCGGTGCTCCCGGAGGTTTTTTCTTCTTGTTTTGTTTGTTGTTTTGTTTGTTTGTTTGGTTGGTTGGTTGGTTTGATTTGGTTTGTTATTTTTTGTTTGTCTGTCTGTTTGTCTGTCTGTTTGTTTGTTTGCTTGTTTGTTTGTTTGTTTGTTTGTTTGTTTGTTTGTTTGTTTGTTTGTTTGTTTGTTTTTGTGTTTTGCTTTTTTTTTCGGAATTCTCGAGTGCTCATACGCCAGGGTAAATAGTATTTCAGTTTGTACTATACCTCCAAACAATGAACAAAATTTAACCAGTGCAATGTCGGTGTTTTTATAAAGCCAAGCCTTAATTAAGGCGGGCTTCTTTTGATCAATCTAAACGCGTGTTAGTTTTCTAGAATTATTTAATTTTAAAGAAAACAAGCAATACTAACTTACTTTATTGCTACAACGTTTTAGTAGTCTGTAGTTTGTCGAGTCTTTTAGGAATTCACAAATGACATTATAGTAGTTACAAATCCTAAGCCTGCACCTAGGACACCTATGATTATCAAAATTCCATCCACTAATATTCGAAGCTTGGATAATTGCTTGTATTTTAAACGCAGGTGGAACAAACCTGGAAAAATGATGTCCAAGAAAAGTGCAAAACATCCCGTTAAGGAATTAACAAACGCAAAATGTGGCATCAAAATTGCAAAGCCGAGGATTGCTAAAGGTAACATAACACGAGGCAAAACAAAGCTTATTGCTGGTGGGAGCTTAGTTGTTAGCTTTTCATAAACGGACAGCTCTTCGATATTTTGTAAAACTACGAGAATTGGAATAGGATAAGTTAAAAGGACATTGAAAACGAAAAACGTTGCAACAAGTTTGGTTGGTATCCCGGCTGGTAGGTTATTGAGAATGACGTCTTTGGTATCTCCACCGTAGGTAAGAAATCCAGATACTGCAAAAACTATTTTATAAGCCGCCCCACAAAAATAAGACAAAGCTAAACTTTTTCTCAATTTGGATTGTTGGGAAACCTCTGCCGCCATTGGTACCCAAATTTCATGAATTACATAGCTGAATGTTATAAGTGGCAATGCGAAAAAGACACCTCCCGTATCCCAGAATAAAAGTGAGCTGAAATCCCACTGAGGAATCTTTTGGAACTCATAACGTAAAGCTACAGAAGCTGATGCTATCAATGCAATAAAGCTTATCAAACTGATCCATGCAATTTGTGAAAACTGTTTCAGGAATAGAGTTGGTAAAACTAGTAATGTTCCAAGACATGCCCACTGAGACTCGGTAATGGGAACTTGTGGAAACTGCTGCGACATCAAAGAACCACAGAGGACGATATAGGAAATTGTGGTTCCAAAAACCACTATGGTCGTTATTAGCGAAATAACATGTTTCAATGGAGTCCAACAGTCCCTGCCAATATCCTGGTAGGTCCATCTCTTTCTTGTTCGTCCTCCACATTCATTATCTTCATCAAGACATTCAGCAAGAAGATTGGCTGTGTATCCGTCGATGAACGGAATGACAAAGAATGCAATGACTCCAGCAATACCTCCTTCCTTGACAGCATAAGGAAGTGCAAGAAAGCCAACACCTTCCATGTAGCTGAGAACATTAAACGTGAGTTTCCACGTGCTGATTTCATTAGACTTTGGTGCGGCCAAATCGTGGTGAGCCGAGAAAAGGAATTGTTCATGTTGCGAAAGATCCTCGTGTTCCTCTTGTGACTTGTCAGATATTTTTTGTTCCAGATCAACGTCAGTTTGTTGAAGAGGTTGATAATCCTGACAATTGGGAATAGAACTACACATCTGAAACAGAGCATGATAATTATTCCTTTTTATATAGGTTGTGTCAAATGGCTAAGCTAAGAGAGTCCATTAAGAGACCATTAAGTTGTCGTGCTGATAATAGTGTTGTTTTAGATACTCCCTTACAATTGAGTCGCGTATGTTTGACTAGGCATTTTACCAAATAACTCATTTTTTCTGGAAGTTGGGCACATTGCTTGTTAAGTAATTGATAGTGTCCTTCAGTGTACTTAATCTCTAACGTTATTATGTTATTAGCAAAATTCGTCTTGCTCTGGTAATCGTCGCAACTAAATAGTCGCCCCGATCTTGAGCTGCGTTAATAATCTGAAATGTTCCAAGCCGGCAGCCTTGGGTATTTTAGTGCTTTTCCTCCGTACAACTTAACTCTGTGCACGTACCGTCATATCTTGTCGATTGTTTCGTTCATTTTATTTTATGTGCTTTACGGTCTAGCGAGTTCAAACACACGAGTTCCGCATCTTTATTCATTACTTTAAAGAGATCTTTCTCTCTGAAGAATTCTGAATTGAAATTAAATAACTGTTATCGCTTCCATTTACTTTTACAGTCCGCTTAGAATATAATATTAACGATGTTGAATTTAAGGTTGAATGGAATTGGCTCGATCTCTCCCATCGTTTTGATTGATACCCCCCTATAACGAATCTTTTTCCACAACCTGCGCGCGCTTGTTTGGCCCTTCTATCGATGTATTTGTCCTTGTTACAGTGCAGGCGACCACAGCGGTATTCATCATCGCTATAGTGATATTGACGGAAAGAATTCGATTCTAAACAACTAAAGTTCTCATTACAGCTAGAACATAGTGGAAGAAGATTGATATTTGAGTGTGGAAATAGACTAGGAATTTGGACAAATAGCCCAATCAGGAGAAAATATCATTTCAAACATATCAATACCTTTGCCAAAGAGGCTGATGAGATATCCTGGATGAGGGACACAACAGTTTGCGAAGCTGCTTCTAAACCGATGTCAGCGACGGTATAACTTACAAGTTGTATCATATACAATAGCGCTTAATACCTTTTGGATTAGCACTTCATTTCAAAATGCATAAATCAAATGCATGAGAATAAGCCAGAATGGCAGAATGCACGGAATTGTTCGTCGTATATTGTTCCATCGCCAAAAAAACACGAACCAATGGGGGCGGATCTACTAACGTGCAGTCAATCATTACGAATCAGCTGTCACTCAAACTGCATTGTCTAATAATGTTTCTGATTGGTCGAAAAGGAGGAGTCGGCTTCTTCTGATTCTAAAACCTTAGGGACTTAGAGCTGTGTCATCTATAAAGGAGAAATTTCATTTCGTATATCACATATTTGCTAACAATTTGACACTGGAATGGTTTTCTTTTGTCGCGGAAAACACGCTGCTGGGCACAAACAACCCCAAAATTGCCGGGCGGTTAAATGTCACATTTTAAGCTAACCTTCATATCTTAAACAGTCTTTCATCAATTGAGACGAAATTTTCGGGAGGTAGTGTACTAGAGTTTTTTCGTATCCTTTGTATTTCACATGTAAAATTCATAGGGTGAAACTTTACATGCAAATTAGAACACAGGAACCCCGGACAATAATTACCGATTACAGAAAGTCCAGGTTTGAATTCCTCGTCGAATACAAACGATTTTTTTGTGTCAGTGTGCTTCATATTATATTTGATGGTTTGTTTGTTTGTTTTGTTTTGATAATTTGGTGTGCTCTTTGCTATGTTTTAGGCACGGTTTTAGCTCATTTTAATTATATTTCTTCTTCCTATGTAGTATGTATGATAGGGAGAAAATATTACACTCATATTATGCAACTAATCGGTGTTCATATTACATGTAAATCGCGTAAAAGTAGTGCAAAACTTTACCTGTGAGATGAAAACTCTTCATAGTTAAAGATTTACTATTAGGAGTATCGAATAAAATCCGAGCCTGTCAGACCTGGTACTTTGAAAAACCGAACCCGAGAATTGTACCTCATACAATCAGTCATGTGTCCTTGCGCAAGTTGCGACCTGCTAGTTTGTGAATTCCAAGGACGTCAACTCTAGCGCAGCTAACGCAAGTACTACTTGAGAACCAGTTAGAATAAACAGTAATCTTAAAGAGAAATACCCCCGCATCGTGGGTCATTACCCGCACGAGGATGTCCAGCCGTATACAGGGTTCAGTTAAATCAGTTTTCGTTTAGACTAATTTTAGGGGAGTAGGAGTCTAGCTGTAAAAACTACTGTTCAGATCAGTGTCTGGAACAATAATTTATGCATGACAGTAAACTGATGAGGTAGTTGCAGTACATGCTACAGTCTCTTCGGGGAAATTTGTTTAAGTTAATTAGGTGACACGTTAATTGGTAGGATGTAATATAATAATGTGAGGATGCAATGCATAGTTGGGGCTTGTAAGGTAATATATGTTGGCCAACTCGGGACAGAGCAATAGCGGAGTGGACATATTTTGATAAAAGCGCAAAATTTTGAACCGCATGCTCTTTGGATACTATTTAACGTTCGGAATAGGATCGTGGTAAAAAAACTAGAACATATGACAGATTTCTAGACAAAAAATTAAAGTGGTCGTGGTCGCTTACTTGATCAGTAGTCCTTTTGCGAGAAAACCTTTTCACAGTAAACAGCTATAGCTAGTAGCTTGTCTGAGAAGGTCTGAGTAGAATAGAAAATATATATGAATGACTACTATATATATCAGTAGTGGAAGTAAGTTTGAATAGAAAAAAAAAAGAAAGTCGGCATGACTTACCGATAGGGCAAGTCAAAAGAGAATTCAGTTGAAAGTTTAAAAAAATTGAATGCACAGTAGAACAACTTATACCGAAAGCTTTGAAGAAATGACAAAAGAAAGTCTCGATCAATCGTGACCGACACAAAAATGAAAGTCTGAACGAATGACCGACAAAGCTCGGAAAGTCTAAAATGAGTCAGTGCCCGATAGAAAAATAGCTAGGAAAAAAAACCATCAAAGAAAGACTAAATGAATCACCGATAGCTATAGAAAGAAAGTTTGAGAGAAAGCGGTCTGAATAAATTAATGATAGCTATGGAAAGAACCTTTGGACGATCAAAGCCGGAAAGTCTGAATGGATGGATAGATCATTGGAGCCGCCGGCCGCAGGGCCAAAATCTTTACAACGACGACAACTCTAGTACCCGACCAACAAAAGAAAATTCTGAATAAACGCTCATGATCAATGAAAATCAGAATGAATTACCGACAAAAACAAAGTCTGATCAACTTTCTTTGATAATTAATTCAAACTTTCCTTGCATCGCGTCATTCATTCGGACTTTCTTTCGTCATTTAACTGAATTTTCTTGAATATGACTGTCAAAATTCTCAATTTGAAATTCGATTTCGAGTATTCCGATCCATGCATAGCTACACAGGCACTACACAAATTAAATCCGATATTCTTAACGATTTCGAGCTATACATGACAAAAATCCGAGATTTCGAACCGCGAAAAATGCAAAATCCGGGACGCTGATTTTAAAAAGCCGAGACTTCAAAACTTTATTGAATTTTGCCGAGACCATTCTACACCCCCACTATTGTGTGTGAATTTTGCAATTGTGTGCAACCCAGGCAATACTCTTGAGCAGCGTCTACTGTTTAAACTAAGCTATAAATTCTTAGAAGGGCCGAGTTCAAATCATCCTCTATTTTTTTCACATAAATAGAAGAAATATTTCTTCACTTCTTCTAATGCATAGTTTCTCTGCAATTGTACTTATGTCAATTGTGCGAAAGCTATGGCGTTTCTATCAAATTTCGTGGAAAAATGCAATTTAGTTTCCATATCTAAAATTGGTTTGTATTCCATCTACGAGAATTCTATGATCGGTACGTACCGCTATTGTCTGGGGTCCCTGTGTTCTAATTTGCATGAAAAAATTCACGTTATGTATTTCACATGTGAAATACAAAGGATACGAAAAAACTCTACTACATGTAGTTTTTAATTTGTCATGTAAATAGTCACCATTGTGGTCATTATGATGTCATAGCAAATTGTTACATTTCGTGAGAAAAAGAAAACAGATCACTTCAAGAGTTTCTCAAAAGTGCACAATGGGAAATGGATAATGCAATCGCAAATTGTTCACAGCACGTGCAAGTGCATAGCATAGAGTTCCACGCTACATGCATCAGGAACCGGAAATAAAGAATTCGCTTTAGAAGAACTTTCACTTCTAATATTTGTATGTTTTTAGGTTGGGGAGACATGATTTTTTTTTAAAGTGCAAGCATAATATTTGAGAAATAATGTCAACTAATTAGCAATAAACATCACTGACCAAATAAACAAAAGAAAAGAATTTAATCTTATTTCCGGTTCCTGATGCACGCACTTGCACGTGCTGTGAACAATTTGCGAGGGCAATATGCTAATTAGCGAGTCGAATGGTTGTCTCTGTCAATGCAAGTTTTGAGCTGGCGTTTGGGTCAACATCAGGTTTAAGTTTCGGGTCGTTTTAGTGCTTGTATTTGAATGAGCTGCTGCAATATTGCTGTATATAGAACAAATAATGCCCTACTTAAACGCCAAGCAAAAATAATCCTGCGTTTTTGAGATTTTCAAAAACAACTTCTGATGTACAAGTTGCGGAGAAAATGTCTCACAAGAGACTTGGAAAGAAAAAAATATATCTTGACATCGATGAAGAGTTGAAAGTCGGCTTTTTCACGTAAGGTAAGTGTATATTTTAGCAATATTTCCACAGTGTTCTCGTGATGTTTTGCGTACTTCAAGTATTTTTTACGCTGTCGTTATGTCCAAGAATAGAAATACAGCATCTGTGGAAACTTTGGTGATTTAATGAAATTCAAACAGATTAAATCTCCTAAAATTACTTTGAAATGTTGAGCATCTGTCTGAATTTTTCTTTGCAGTTTACCGCTTGTCTGAAGCTCATCAATTTTGCGAGATATTAGAGGAAAACCATTTTTGACGATGTTCGATTTTCGCTATTTTAAAAACGTCGATCGATTTAATCAATCTTATCCTCATATAGGTGTAGAAACCAAGTCCATTGGTGCGCATTAAGTTGTCCATTGCGCCAAATGAAAATGTGCGGTGAGGTCTGACAAACAACTACTTTGAGTCACCTTAAATTTTGTTTCGTGTTTTTTATTCAAATGAGTCGGGCTTCCTGTGGTATTTTGCCAACAAAGATTCAATTTTGTAAAAGGCTTGAAAAAGTTGAAATGAACATTACCCTTCAGTCTCCTGTGAATTATAAGAGTTGCAAGGACCTTTATTATAGTATATTTATTCAGATTCAGTCAGATTTTACAATTAACTCATTTTGCAGAAGTTGTTCAGAATTCTCAGAAATAGAAAGCAAAAATCTTCAAGAACTGATATGATTCACACAAGTTAATTGTTTCAACACCCTTGGATATTGCAGAAATAGCGTATTTTGATTTTTTTTTGGGGGGGGGGATTGTTTTGTTTTGTTTTTTGTTATTGTCGTTGTTGTTGTTGTTGTTGTTGTTTTGTCTTCACAATATTGTGGCACCTTATATTTTTGTTTTGACCGTTTTCCTTCGAACGTCACACATGTGTGACGATATAGACGATATAAATGGACTTCTTAGGGAAAAATTCTACTTCTCTCACTTGAAGAAGCACGGCTACGGAGATCACCTGATTTTACCAACTAAATTTCCTACTAATTACATCGAAACAAACTATTTTGAGTCCCAATTTGTGTAAGATTTATTCCTTTGTTTCAGCATGAAACCCAAAATGTTACAGATCAACACAGGGAAACATGCTTTTTGTCGTTGATTTTAATCGAAAAATATTCCTTGAAAAGTCAGAAATTTCCATTCACAGAAAACTGTAAGCCTAGTATTTATGATTTTAATGGTGTTTTCCTTCTCACTTCTTATACGAGCCGAGCAGCAGCCATTTGTTTTGGCACACTAGCCGGAACACGCGTTTTTTTCTGCTCCACCGAATTGAATCATGGGAAATTATGCAACATTTTGACAGCACTTCCCCTAGGTCTTCTAGGTCTTCTGTTTTAGATATCTTTTATAAGTGCAGCGAGTCTTCTAACTACCGGCCAAATATTGCACCGATTGCTTTTTCAGAAGTCAAAACTCCCCCAAATTGCCTTGATAGGTCCAGGAATCCACCACAGAACGACCAGGGAAGCAATTTTACTCAAATGACGTCATTTTGAAACACAAACAGATCTGGCGTCATCTTCTTCGCAAAATCGTTTCCCACCTCTGAATTCTTCCAGAAGAGCGTCATTACCGCCTAGTCAAGCTTAATGATGCCAGCCTAGAGGCTCCTGTGGTAGCAAATAACTCCAAAAGCACTTATGTACTCGAGTGCTAAACCTTGGCACAGTTCAGTGCGCGCGTAAATATTTTTTTTTCCACAAAGTCATCAATCCCAAATAATGAGTAAATAATCACCTTTTCTTCTCCCAGAGTCTTTCGAAGCATAGTCCTTGTTTCACGCTCAATGCAGATGATTCTTGATTTCAGACTTTGGCGAGATTGTTCAAAGCAGTTTTCACTGGAGGCATCTCCACGAAACGAGGCATGCACAATGTACACGGACGGACGGACGTCGTACAAGTGGGCTTCCTGTGGTAAGCCATGAAAAATCAACTTCAGGAATTCAAAAGTGCAATTTTAAAGTGAGTAGGCAAAAGTAAAGTGCAATTAAGGAGGCGCATGATGACATGCAGACAAGTACAGTCGAACTTCTCCAACGGTCACCTTGGCGCTAAAATACACGGCCGACTTACAGAGGTTTCAATGCAAATGAAATGGATTGGACCAATAGAGGGACGGAAAATGCTGGTGGTTGTGAAGAAGTTGGTTGTTCAGGGGTTTCGATATAGAGTAAATGAATGGACCGGATCAAAGGATATGGAAAAGGCTGGCCATTGTGGAGAGGTGGTCGTTATGCGAGGTTTTAGAAAAGAGTAAATGTACGGATCGGATCAGCTGTGGATTGCCTGGCAATGGATTAGAGAAGTGGCCGTTGGTGGAGGTTCGATTGTACTTGGTTTGGTTTGGTTTGGTTTGTTTTTATTTCTCGTTTACAGTATTTCATTATGATTACAATTAATAACTAGTTTTAAAGAAATATATATAAATATAGAAATACAAAATTTGACCAATAAACATATAAACATATAGAAATATAATTAAGTGACATTGAGTGACATTCTCAGTGCTCCTGGAGTTTCTTCGGAATTCTCAGTCGATGGAGTGCTGAAGTAAAGAATGCATAGCAGGGTAAACCATTTTTTTACTTCCTCCATACAATGAACAGAATTTAACCAGTGCAATGTGTTTTTATAAAGCACGTGCCATAAGAGCTTCATTTGGCCAATCAGAACGCGCGTTAATATTCTAGCATATTTAAATTACTCGGGCTACCTGTGGTAGCTCGAGGTTAGGTCTGTCGTTTTCTCTGTTTCGGTCAAGAATCTGCAAATTACCAAGAACATCTCTACAAGCTTGAACCTGATCTTATGAATTGAAATCAAGGTTAATCACAAAAGTATGCTTCTAGAAGGTTCGACTGAAGCAGTTATGCGTCTTGCTTTAAGGTTGGTGCCTACTAATGCGAAGGTAATTTTTTTTGGCCTAAAACCATATGGGTATCAAAGAACCCATCAAAGGCAGCTAGAATTCAAGAAAAAAATTGGGGGTCACCGTGCATTTTGATGAATTACACGTCATCAAGTGTGCATATCTGCATATTCTAGAGACCCAAAGAAAAAATTATTAATACTAAATATTTTGAAAAAAATGTCAAACTTTTCTAAAACATTTAAAACGCATTTCTATCATTTGTCAATGCCATATGAAATATAAAAACAAGGAATATTAATTTTCTTCAATAACTTTTTACTATGAATGAATAGAGTTGTCACTACCACGTAAACTTTTAATTATAACACCGAGCTTTCGCCGCACAGAGTGTCCATCTTCAGGGCAAATGAAAATGTTACTCTGTCCGAAAGCTCGGTGTTATAATTAAAAGTTTACGTGATAGTGACAACTCTATTCATTCATGGCTTCTCCCACGTACAATGGCCTTTTAGCAGAAAGCAGACGGTATACTGTATATGTCTGGCATGATAAAAAGACCAGCAGTATATAAATAACCACCGGACCAATCAGGTGGTACAATTATCTGCCAAATACTTTCTCCCCGGCCAATATAATTTGTGTCCTACTCTGGGAATACCTGTCATTTTTGCAATCAAAAGACACTGACAAGTCAAACTGGTTTGCACCAACTTCTGTTTTTCCACTTCTCCCCAAGTATTACACACAGGTAGCCCGAGTGAACGCCTATTAGGTGTCTAGTTGTGTCAAATCTGAAGTTCAACTCCGACGAAGAAATTTCAAACTTTTCAGCTTTAATCGACAGAGTCTTTTTACGTTGACCAATGCCTAATTTATAGTTTTTGAAAATAACAGTTTCACTGATAACAAGTCTTCTTTATGACATAACGACCGAGTAAATATTCGCCCAATGACTTCTAACAACTTCAATTGCAAGATTTTTTAACTTTTTAATTCTTTTTTGTGCGTCAGTTTATAAACCACTTGCAGTCACTTTACTTCAAAACTACAAGACAATTTGGTATCTATGATTAGAAATATCTTCAGCTGCTCAGCAGCTTTGAAAGTTTGAAAGCGACAAAGCACTTAGAACATTTTCACTTCCGACCAACCCTACAATGAGTTTTCAAACCATTCAGTTCACTTATAGAATTTCCTAGAAGTCTTTTGACTTATAAATTCTTTATGTTTTCCCCTGTCTGCGCCACACAAAACTATTAGGATGTGCTGCTGCTTTTCCTGAAGCTCGTTTACTGGGCAAGGCAATAACTCAACACACCTGAGTTTGGAGTGTTATGGCTGTGGGCGAAGGGACCCACAGCCGCTTTATTAAAACATCCAACATAAAATACACCATGTTAAAATACGATATGATGCGGATGTACAAAATCTAGACTTGCCCCAGTAAAGGTGAGGGCACAAAAACGATAAACGATGTTGGATACATCAAGACAAGACGAGGAAGTGCATGGGGAGGAGGAGGGCAAAATTAAAGCTACCAGCTTATGTAAAGTCAGGACCAGAATGAATCACTTCGCCTGACAGCTCACGTGTTGTGCTGTCCTCAGTGGGGGGTCACTCAAATTGCCAGTACCCTATACCGACCCTCCCATGTATGAATGCTCCTACACGAAGACCTACGATTACACAATTGCATAATGCCTCTAGATAATGCTCAAATAAATACAGCCAAGAGAAAACATAAAAATCCTATTTGCGAGCAAATATTCCATTTATTTACCTTGTAAAAACGTCAACATTAATATATTATTTTTCTTGTGTAATTGTATTCTATAGCCAGGAAGAAGATTATTTCTAAAGCTCTTTCCAAAGGCAGCACTGACAGAAAAACTTACGGCTTCACCCTTGCGTGACGAATGGCGTCACATTCAGACCAACAACCAATCAAAATCCAAGGAAATCGCAGGTTTTGATTTTATCAGACAAAAACACTTCAAAACCAATCGAATGTTACTAACTCAATATGGTCTCATATTTTTCGCGTTCTTGTGCATATTGTAATTACGCGGGTTCTTTTTAGAATTGTATAATAATAGCTGGTTATTTAACTATATTCTTCATATAGAAATAATCAGTTTCCAATTTTCACCGATTTTCCCATCCAAGTGGGCCGCCCTTTAAGAATTAACAAATGACATAATGGTAATTACAAGTCCAAAACCTACACCTAGGACACCGATGATTATCAAAATTCCATCCACTAATATTCGAAGCTTGGATAATTGCTTGTACTTTAAACGCAGGTGGAACAAACCTGGAAAAATGATGTCCACGAAGAATGCAAAACATCCCGTGAAAGCATTTACCCACGCAAAATGGGGCATCAAAATTGCAAAGCCGAGGATTACTAAGGTAAAATACACGAGGCAAAACAAAAGTTATTGCTGGTGGAGCTTAGTTGTTAGCTTTTCATAAACGGACAGCTCTTCGATATTTTGTAAAATACGAGAATTGGAATTGGATAAGTTAAAAGACATTGAAAACGAAAAACGTTGACACAAGTTTGGTTGCTATCCTGGCTGGTAGGTTATTGAGAATGACTTCGTTGGTATCTCCACCGTAGGTAAGAAATCCAGATATTGCAAAAACTATTTTATAGGCTGGCCCTAAAAAATAAGACAAAACCAAACTTTTTCTCAATTTGGATTGTTGGGAAACCTCTGCCGCCATTGGTACCCAAATTTCATGAATTCCATACCCGAATGTTATAATTGGCAATGCAACAAAGACACCTCGAGTATCCCAGAATAAAAGTGAGCTGAAATCCCACTGAGGAATCTCTTGGAACTCATAACTTAAAGCTACAGAAGCTGATGCTATCAATGCAATAAAACTTATCAAACTGATCCATGCAATTTGTGAGAACTGTTTCAGGAATAGAGTTGGTAAAACTAGCAATGTTCCAAGACATGCCCACTGAGACTCGGTAATGGGAACTTGGGTAAACTGCTGCGACATCAAAGAACCACAGAGGACGATATAGGAAACTGCGGATCCAAAAACCACTATGGTCGTTATTAGCCAAATAACTTGTTTCAATGGAGTCCAACAGTCCCTGCCAATATCCTGGTAGGTCCATCTCTTTGTTATTCGTCCTCCACATTCATCATCTTCATCAAGACATTCAGCAAGAAGATTGGCTGTGTATGCATGGGTGAATGGAAAAACGACAAATGCAATGACTGCAGCAATACCCCCTTCCTTGACAGCATAAGGAAGTGCAAGAAAGCCAACACCTTCCATGTAGTTGAGAACATTAAACGTGAATTTCCACGTGCTGATTTCCTTAGACTTGGATGTGGTCAAATCGTGGTGAGCCGAGAAAAGGAATTGTTCATGTTGCAAAAGATCGTCGTGTTCGTGTTGGTCAGATATTTTTGTTCCAGATCAACGTCAGTTTGTTGAAGAGGCGGCTGATAATCCTGACAATTGGGAACAGAACTACACATCTGAAACAATGCACAATAATATTACTTTTTGTATAAGTTGTCCGATGAGAGACCAAACCCTACTAGACCGGAAAACCCCCGGGGGAGACTCCATTGTAAAAGGATCGGTATGCTCGTCGTATCTCTTAGGGGTATCTTTTAGGGTGTTAAATTGAAGTTTAGAGTTTTAGCATTTCCTGGTCTCTCTTATTAGGGTATCAAAGAGCCCATCGCATATTATCTTGTTCTCAAATGGAATAAATTTAATTGCCCAACAAAAGCATGTCGACCGTTCAATTTCATGTTCATAATAATGTTCATTAGCTTGTTATCGCTGGTATCTCTTAGGGGTTAAAAATCGTCCAGCCACGCCCTTCTTAAAAGGCTTCTTGTATCTTTTAGGGGTATTTTTTTACAATTTCCGACGAGCATACCCGATTCTTTTACCATGCATGGAATCCCCCTCCCGGGGCGGAAAACACGGGTAGGTTGTCACTTGCCCAGTTCTTTGGTGAATAGGCCTTTTGCAGTCTAAACAGTCACATGATGTTGAATCACCCATATTGGAGGGCAAAATCAGACGCACTGGGACATCTAAAACAAAGACAAGTGAAGCTCTACTATCTGAGGTCGACCTTTTGTTTTTGAGGGTGTTTACATTTTTTGCCCTCCAACTTTGTGGGTGTTTCATAATGTAATCGTACGATGCACTGGGCCTGTTGTCATGTTAATAATAGTGTTGTTTTCTAGTTTATTAAGTACTTTGAGTCGCGTCGCGTCAGGTGAGTTAGCCACCTTGTCCACTTATAATGTTTTCTGAAAAAGGTGCACATTGCTTCTTAGGGGGTGTTTACATGGCACTAGGATCATCCAAGCACTAAGATCATCCTAGTAGGAGAATCATCCTACCTGCTATACATTTACTGCATTCTGTTTAAAATGTATAGCAGGTAGGATGATTCGCCTGCTAGGATCGATGATCCTAGCGTCATGTAAACACCGGCCCCCTTAATCAGACAGTGTCATTCAGTGTATTTTCGACGTTTATCTCCTACGCTATATATATATATATCTCTCTCTCTTGCAAACTACACTATATTGTCGTGGAAACTTCGGATAAGTAGAAAAATTCGTCTCGCTTGGTCGAATCGATTGATATTGCCGTACTTGAACAATTGCCCCCGATCTTTGTAAAAGAATAATCTCGCTGGCCCTAATTCGAGGAAATACGGTTTTTAAAAGTTTCCAAACTAGCAGCCTTGGCGGGCATTTTAGTGTGTTCTTTCGTACTCTGGTACCCCCGAAGATGTGTCATTCGAAACATTTCCTCGTCTTAGCCCTTTTCCTTCCGAGCCCTGTTTATATATTTTGGCTGAATTTTCAAAGCGAAATGAACGAAAAAATATTGTGACCCCAAATAAGGCGTTGTCAGGGAAACTGTCGCTGTTTTAAAATACCGAAGGCTCACTGATTCCAGTGATATGCCTGTTGAATTCTTGGCCGTTCGTTTGCTAGCAAAGAGCGTGGCTTGAATTGGGAAAATATCCATTTGTAAGTGCTTTTTTGAGTTATTTGCTACCACAGGAGCCTCTAGACTGGCATCATTAAGCTTGACTAGGCGGTAGAGACGCTCTTCTGGAAGAATTCGGAGGTGGGAAACGATTTTGCGAAGAAGATGGCGCCGGATCTGTTTCTGTTTCAAAATGACGTCATTTGAGTAAAATTGCTTCCCTGGGCGTTCTGTGGTGGATTCCTGGACCTACCAATTAAGGCAATTTGGGGGAGTTTTGACTTCTGAAAAAGCAATCGGTGCAAAATTTGGCCAGTAGGTAGGAGGCTCGCTGCACTTATAAAAGATATCTAAAACAGAAGACCTAGAAGACCTAGGGGAAGTGCTGTCAAAATTTTGCATAATTTCCCATGATTCAATTCGGTGGAGCGGAAGAAAAACGCGTGTTTCGGCTAGTGTGCCAAAAGAAAGGGCTGCTGCTCGGCTCGTATAAGAAGTGAGAAGGAAAACACCATTAAAATCATATAAACTAGGCTCACAGTTTTCTGTGAATGGAAATTTCTGACTTTTCAAGGAATATTTTTCGATTAAAATCAACGACAAAAAGCATGTTTCCTGTGTTGATCTGCAACGCGAAAAATGCGCATTTTGGGTTTCGTGCTGAAAAAAAAAACGAATAAATCTTACACAAATTGGGACTCAAAATAGTTTGTTTCGATGTAATTAGTTAGGAAATTTAGTTGGTAAAATCAGGTGATCTCCGTAGCCGTGCTTCTTCAAGTGAGAGAAGTAGAATTTTTCCCTAAGAAGTCCATTTATATCGTCTATATCGTCACACATATGTGACGTTCGAAGGAAAACGGTCAAAACAAAAATATAAGGTGCCACAATATTGTGATGACAAAACAACAACAACAACAACAACAACAACAACGACAATAACAAAAAACAAAACAAAACAAAACAACCCCCCCCAAAAAAAAAATCAAAATACGCTATTTCTGCAATATCCAAGGGTGTTGAAACAGTTAACTTGTGTGAATCATATCAGTTCTTGAAGATTTTTGCTTTCTATTTAAAAAAAATAGTTTGTTTCGATGTAATTAGTTAGGAAACTTGCTTGGCAAAATCAAGTGATCTCCGTAGCCGTGCTTCATGAAGTGAGAGAAGTAGAATTTTTCCCTAAAAAGTGTCTATAATAATAATAATAATAGTAATATATTAATCTTTAGCCAGGGTAGACCCGTCAGCTAAAGCTGGTATCAATGGGTGCCCTATATTTATCGTCACACATATGTGACGTTGGAAGGAAAAGGGTTAATTACAAAGTTCTTTCATAAAACACAAACATGTGATGTATCCGGCTTTGCAGTTATTTCAAGCCTTTTCTCGAAGACTGTGAAATTACAAATTCATTAATAATAATAATCGTAATAATGGTCTTTATTAAAAAGATTCAACAAACGTGAAAACTTTACAAAATGTATAATTAAAATAATATAGAATAATGGCGATTCATTTGTATTAATATGGCGTAAAAAATAGACAACGATTTAAGATCTCTATTATCCCTGCTAGCGCATTTTTCATTATATTTATTATCTCATTCCTTCTCTATGCATGAAAGCTTCCCTGTGTTTAATATAGTAAAATTTATTTATAATTTCTATGTGGAGAACCGGCATGGCAAATTTGAAGCGCCTCTTGGCTATTGTTTTGCCCTCTTATGATTGGACGAGATCTTTCAGTGCAAAAGAAACTGTGCATGTTTTTGCACATTTTATTTACTGAAAGGTTAATCATGTATTATCATTCTGAAAACATTATCATTCTTATGTGGGGAAGTTGAAATTGGTGCAGAACAATAGAAAGTCGCCTATGATCCTTACTCGGATCAGTACTAAGCACTTAAGTCTTTCGAGTTCAGCCATGCTATTAGTGAAATAAGTTTTTGCTTCCTTTTTTTGAATCTATTCCATGCATGCAGTATTACCTATGTTATCATGAGCAATCCACTACATATAAGCTTGGCAAAATTCGATAATATTTCTACATGTATGTCAGTTTAAAAATACAGAAAGATTTCATGACAGCCATGTTTGTTGGCAAGTACAATAGAAAGTTTTGGAATGACAAAAAATTTCATTTCTTGTCTTAGGAGAAAAAGTCGATTATTTTGACCACAAATATGAGCTGTTAGGAAATCTCTCTATACTTTGTTAGAGACTGCTCCGGCATGGTTCCTGTCTCTTGTATGATGTCTCATCAAGGAATTGCTATTAAGAATCTTCTCACTAGTGATTAATAGTAACTGATTTTAAAGTGGTATATTTCATTAAATCGTTAAACAAAGTGTATACTAATGTGATAGTAACATACCGTACAATCGATTGGAAACAAAAGAATTAGAGGCGTTAGTAGTGTTAAATAGTTATTTCACGGGTTTATGAAAACCTCTAGCTATTTCACGGACATAATGCAAGCTTTCTTCTTATAAATATGCCGTTTACGATCTAGCAAGTCCAAACACACGAGTCCCGCATCTTTATTCATAACTATAAGCAATTCCTCGTCTTTCTCTTTCTCTCTCTCTCTCTCTCTCTCTCTCTCTCTCTCTCTCTCTCTCTCTCTCTCTCTCTTTCTTTCTTAAAGACCATGAATTGAAATTAATACTTATTAATTTCATAAGTATTAATATTAATGCTTATTGAAATATACCTATTTACTTATACTGTAGACGATCATGAACACAATCGGGTAACGTAATTTGAATTTTTTAGAAGATGGACACAAATTTCATTTCTGATACCCTGGTCCCAGAGGCTTTCCTTGTATTTTTTTACGATTCATTTTACGAGCCATTTGAAAAACTTAAGGTAAATGTTTCGCCGCTTCGCGGCTCGCAAAATAAATCGTAAAAAAATACAAGGAAAGTCTCTGGGACCAGGTTACATTTCTATATCTGATCTCGGCTCGCTTCATATAAAAATGTTTTTACGTCAATCAGATCTAAAAGCAGGCCGGTCCACATCAGCTCTCGTCTGCTAGATTTTAAACCTGCATATCAAATAAAGTATGTATGCAAAGTATGTATATTATCTAAAATGCTAGGTTTATAAAACAAATTTTCAACCCCGTCTGTGGGTGTTCGTCCAGATGAATGTAAAGTATATATTAGTCAGTGTTCGCTCCTTATTTCTTTTCTTAATAAACTCAACAAATTAGTAATGTATATTTTAGGGAATTCCTTCTTTTCATCTGTTGTATTGTTATCCATGCATGGTTGGTTCGGCAGACTTGATCGACTTTTTTTTCATGAAACACGCCGTAATATAAAAAATTATATTAGAATGATATTCATCTTAAGGCGCTGTTACACTATGCAATTTTCTCAGCAACTTGTCTCGCAACGGCGTTGCGAAACAAGTTGCAGAGAAAATTATGGCGCTGTTACACTGTGCAATTTTCCCCAGCAGCTTGCAATATTGCTGGGGAAGTTGCTGGAGAAAATTGCACAGTGTAACAGCGCCATAATTTTCTCTGCCACTTATTTCGCAACGCCGTTGCGAGACAAGTTGCTGAGAAAATTGCACAGTATAACAGCGCCTTTATCGACTTATCGACGAGGTATTTCAATTCTAAGGGCGAGAGGTATTTCAATTCTATGTGTGCTCGTTCCAGCCGAGCACGTTTGGGCATAGAAGATGGTTGATGTTTTAACGCGAACACAGATCAGGACTTTGGAGAAACAACTGAAATCAGTATGGGAAATTATATTCTATGAACCGGCATATCGTACCTTTACCAAAGAGGCAGATGGACTATCCTGAAAGAGGAAGAACACCTCACAGCTTTTGAAGATCGTGCTCACCACGTCTTAGTTAGAAGCATAGTAGATTAAGCGTCAAAACCTTTTAGATTATGAAGACAGTACCCCATTCAAAATTCGCCGTGCTCCGACGAACACATAAATCGCCTGAGGAGAAACCAGAAAATCGTTGGTCTTGTCAAACTTTGATCCGATCTCGGAAGCCTTCGTGAGTCACGAATTCTTGCTTTTGTGTGTTTCTTAGTTTCGTTTCGGAGTCTCTGATTTTTAACAGTAATACACTACGGTCGGAAGGAAACAATGCCACAGGCAACAAGTAGAAAAAAAAGACATTGTTCAGAGTAATCCACATATTCTTTGTTTTTGTCGTTTTAACAAATCGCGAGCTTCGTTCTAACATTTAGTGGATGACCCATTTTTAAGCCAGAAGGTCTTGAGTCTCGAATCATGGTGCGTAAAGGCAGTTTGGCTCAGTGCCCATTTGTTTGATTCTGTTTACTAAGCCCTTCCGAGAATATAGCCCGATGTAGGACTGAGGGTTTCCTTTTTTGATGAAGAACAAAAGAATTGAGTAATTTTATTCGAATTAGAATTCCTTTTTGCCATATAGCTCGTACGTAGTAACGTCGGATCGCCGACTTTGGTATACACATTATAGCGGAGCTCCTAGCCATCAATCCAATGACAATCATGCAGATAGCGTGCAAAAAACAATTATTTCCTAAACGGAGTACAAAATTAATACCTTTTGGAATAGTTCTTTCCTCTTCTTGCTAGTTGACGTTGTGGAGTTGACAAGAATAAAGACAGTGGAAAATACCAGCCTTTATTTAAATCCAAAGTGTTTCGTGAGTAACAATGCCGTTAAAACCAATCGCCATCGACCAACAGGTGGACGTAAAAAAGATGACCAGAACTACCGTCATGGCTATTTATGGATTTTAAACTCGATAACTGAATTTTGCTATTGGCGGATCAGTGTTACGTTGAGTAAAATGCAGGAAACCAAGCGCAATTTACTAAATTCGTGGGTCCTACGCTTTTCTGTACCCAGCCTGCTGCCCTTGCTTGTGTCAGCCCAAGCAAATCATTCAGTCACTTAGGCTGTAAAAAAGAAACATGCAGTGAACTCTGGCGGCCGTGCAAGCAATTGCATACCAGTTAAAAGGTAAAGCACTATATTTAACGTCGGAAGTTCCTTCAGCTAGAAGCAAAGCTATATAGCTAGAAGCTGGTCTTACAGGAAGCCGACGGTGTGCGCTCATTCTACCCCCTCTCTCCATCAGTGCTCCATTTTAAGGGTATTTAAAGCTAATTAAAGCTACACGGAAAGGAAAGAAGTCGAAACAAGGATGTGAAGTCACTAGGGATCGAACTCGGGACCTCTTGCACCGAAAGCCGCGCACTAACCAACGTTGTGCCATCCTTGCTTCTTACCAATTCCCCATTGGAATATACTATACGATCCTTTGACACAAATGATATACTCTGAACACTTTACGATGAACGTACGCTCTAGTCGTGTACATATTTTTGAAATATGACTCTTTGCAACTAGCTAGCTCATCATGATCCGGCTACCGCTTAAATGAATTCCAAATCAGCATTTAAGGGAATCTCAGATCACCTCCTAAGTAATAATAATAATAATAATGACTTTATTTATGTGTCACATCGTTCTAGCTATTTTACAATAACTAATTGGGGACACCTATCTAAAACCCTTTGTAAACACTTAAGTAAATCCTAAATCACCGCTTAAGGGAGTCTCAAATCACTGCTTAAGTAAATCCCAAATCACTGCTTCAATGAATCCCAAATCACCGCTTAAGTGAATCCCAAATCACTGCTTCAATGAATCCCAAATCACCACTTAAGTAAATCCTAAATCACCACTTAAGGACGGAGCCCTCTAATGTGAAAGTAATTATTTTCTCTAAAATCTATATGGGTGTGAAAGTTAAGAACCCATTGTAGGCTGTTAGAATCCAAGAAAAAAATTGGGGGTCACCACGCATTTTAATGAGTTATACGTCATCAAATGTTGAAAATGCATTTTTGACGACCCAAAGAAAAAAAATTAAAAATCCTCTATACTTCCAATAAGTTTCAAACTTTTTTTTCCTAAAACACTCTAAGCATAATTCTCTGGTAGGGCAATACCATAAAACCGCAAAAACAAAGAAAATAATGTTTTTTTAAAAATATTTACTTGGTTTTAGGATGTTCTAGTCTATGATTGCTAAATATAATATGTGATATTTTTTATCATTCTTCAATTATAAATTTATAAAAAGCTTATATAATTCTAGATTTTTCTTTGGTTTATAATTTACAAAAGAAAAAAAGAGGGGTATCCAGGCGATTTAAGAAGTTATTTACCGATAAAAGCACGAAATACGATGCAATCCCTAGCCCTCCATACAGAGTATAGACAGATTTTACAAAGCATTATGGGACATTTCCAAGATGGCGGCCAATAGGCAAATCTAGTCCTTGTGATCAAAACAGTGGTTTTTAAGCAAGTTTTATTCATCAATACTGAATTTAATTTAATTCTACCACAGGAACAGTCAAATGTTTTTTCTACAAGCAAGTAAGTTTTATTTATCCAAATATCGCAAAACTGCTTTGTTTTTACGATGTTTTTACTACGAAGGGCCATGCGCAGAACGCAGTGCGCGCTGACAATAGAGGGCACCGTCCTTAAGGGAGTCTCAAATCACTGCTTAAGGTGACTCGAAGTGACTCATTTGGCGCAATGGACAACTTAATGAGCACCAATGGACTTGGTTTCTACACCAAATATGAGGATAACATTGAAGTTTTAAATGATGTTATAATTAAATCGATCAACGTTTTTAAAATAGCGAAAATCGAACATCGTCAAAAATGGTTTTCCTCTAATATCTCGCAAAATTGATGAGCTTCAGACAAGCGGTAAACTGCATAGAAAAATTCAGACAAATGCACAACATTTCAAAGTGATTTTAAGAGATTTTTAAATCTGTTTAATTTTAATTTAAATTTAATTTTAATTTAATTTTAATTTAAATTTAATTTTTTTAATTAAAATCTGTTTGATTTTCTTTAAATCACTAAAGTTTCCACAGATGCTGTATTTCTATTCTTGGATATAACGACAGCGTAAAAAATACTCGAAGTACGCAAAACACTACGAGAACACTTCGGAAATAGTGCTAAAATATACACTTACCTTACGTGAAAAAGCCGACTTACAACTCTTCATCGATGTCAAGATATATTTTTTTCTTTCCAGGTCTCTTGTAAGACATTTTCTCCGCAACTTAGAAATAGAAATACAGCATCTGTGGAAACTTTGGTGATTTAAAGAAAATCAAACAGATTAAATCTCTTAAGGTAGTTCGGGATTCATGAATTTTTACGATAAACTTGCCTAGGGGCATAGGAGGAAATAAAATGTAAAATAAAAATGGGGGGTCACCGAGGTCACTCTTGAGATATGAGGGGGGAGATGTGGGTGTTTGGGGATCTTTTTACGAAAAATGGCTTCGCAATATTCGGTCAAATTATAAGAATTTTGGAACAACCAAATGTATTTAAGGTAATTCCTCTGTTTGGCACCGCGCACGTCTACTGCGCATGGTTCAAAAAGCATAAATCGCGACTTTACGAGCATTTTCTTTCAAGGTATGATCAAAAAGGATACAAAACTCGATTTTGGAAATTTTTCTAATCTTTGCTGCGATAAAAAGCAAGTTTTGCGAAACTCGCCCCATTCCCTTCTCGAAAAAGTGCCGTTTTTAGCTCTATTATGATGATGTTTTACAAAATATCTCGCAAACGAGCACCGTGACCCCCATTTTTTATTTCAAAACTTGCATTCACGCAATGATTTACACAACATATTTGAAAATTAAGAAAATCTATCGATAGGAACATGGAAAATTTGACGCTTTTTTGTGTATATTTGAGCCCTAGAATGCCAAAAATCGAACATTTCGGGGGTATATGTTGCTCTCTAAATGATGCAAAAAATGTTTAAAAATGCGTTATCGAAGTTAAAATAAGCTTTCTTGCGAGATATTTTACTATTTTACCTGTTTCTACTAAAATACTGCTAACTCTGAGTTTTGGAGTCTTTTTCTGAGACCAAATAGACATATCAACGAATTAGCTGGAAAACATCGAACGTTCGTGCGAAATCGCTAAAATACCCTTGTCTATCAAGCCAAATATTTCCTAAATCAGTACCGTGACCCCCTCTTTTTTTGTTAGTTACGAGATAAGTAACTCAAAACCTACAAAATATCAAATTTTAAGCGATTTTTATCGGTAGGATCTATTACAGAGGAATTACCTTAAAAGCAAACAAAATGATAGCCTGGGATGCAGAAAAACACTTGGAACTAAGTTGTTGCCGAACAATTTGCAAAGAAGCGAAATATCAACAATAATATGCGAAAAATGGCCTTCTAGAATACACGTTTTTGGAGGATCAGACAGAAAAATGAAAAATTTACTCAAAATTGAAACGATAGTATCTTTTTTTTTCTTTATACGAAAAGTCTATAAAATTGTGAGCATAAATCATTCATAAAATCAGGGGGTCACCGAATTGTTTAAAGAGTTAGAGAAGAACAAAGGGTAAAAATCTTCGAAAACGAACACAAAAAATCAGCCATTTTGGCGTTGTTCTCTGCTCCTTGTCGACTCATAATATTCGCTAAATTTTATAGTTCGAGCTGTTTCTCCTACTTTACATGGTGCACAACATGTTTTGATAAATTTGTTTGCAGAATCTGGTCGATAAAATACTATTTTTCTTCACCAAAAAACGAATTTCTTCGGTTTTCAATCGCTGACTCGCTAGTGCCCAGACTTCCCGCGGACAAGCAAATGTTCTTTAATAAAGTGCGCGCGCTCGAATGCGCGCGCGAGATGCGCAGTAGCAAGGGTCCCGAACTACCTTAAAATCACTTTGAAATGTCGTGCATTTGTCTGAATGTTTCTATGCAGTTTACCGCTTGTCTGAAGCTCATCAATTTTGCGAGATATTAGAGGAAAACCATTTTTGACGATGTTCGATTTTCGCTATTTTAAAAACGTTGATTTATTTAATTATAACATCATTTAAAACTTCAATGTTATCCTCATATTTGGTGTAGAAACCAAGTCCATTGGTGCGTATTAAGTTGTCCATTGCGCCAAATGAAAATGTGCGGTGAGGTCTGAAAACAACTACTTCGAGTCACCTTATGTGAATCCCAAAGCAGTACCAAAGTGAATCCCAAATCACCGCTTAAGGGAGTCTCAAATCACTGTTTAAAAAAGCAGTGCCAAAGTGAATCCCAAATCACTGTTTAAGTAAATCCCAAATCACCATTTAAGGGAATTCGAAATCACCGCTTAAGTTAATCCAAATCACCGCTTAAGTGATCCCCGCCCTAAAGCAATTCCTGAATCGCCACTAAAATGATCCCCTGCAAATAGGTCAACACACTGAGCGATTTGTTGGAACTTCATAGCTAGCTTCTTTCCTGGGCACGAGTAATTATACTGTTATCGGCAGTACTGGTCGACGGCACGGCCGTCGCTTGTTCTGTACTCTTCACTGGATCTGCAGAACCCGTAGACTTGTCCTCTTCGGAGTCAGAATTCAGGTCCTCGTCTTCTGTTGGCTCTATCGGGGAGGACTTGTCCGCTTTATTCATCTTTACACAGTGTAGAAGCGCGATATTTAACAGGATATTTGACGTAAACTTTTTCCAAATCCCCCGCTCGCTCGGACATCAAACTCGCACTGAGCTCGGATACACAATGCTTGCTATCTCACGTGACCTCCGATTGTATGCAAATGAGAGGTAGAATTACAAATAAATAAATTACAACGAATGTTTCTTACATATCAAGTAGAAAACGACATACACTTACGTCCTTGCGGATTCCTAAGTCTTCGAAGACTGAAAAACTAGTAATTATGGCTTAGAAAACGAACTATAACGAACTGACAACGTTGACACTACGTCGAACTCCACGCTTCCCCCGGACGTGGGGAACTGGGTCGACCGGAAGTACAGTCTCTACATAACAGCTTTAATTATTTTCAACGTCACATTATGTGTCTCCTTAAATATTGCACTTTATTTTTGCTTAATCATTTTAAAATTGCACACGGCGCACATAGCTTTCTCTGCAATTTCCAATTATTGATCATTCAACGTGATCTTTTGCTAGAATGTGTCTAAATGGATGTAAGTTATAAACTTTCTAATCACGTTGGTGCTGGCTTTATTTGAATTCCTGATCACTCAGCTCAAGCGGAGCAGCATACAAAATGGTAAACCGTCAAGTTGATCGATTTTTCATGGCTTACCACAGGAAGCCCACTTGTGCGTCCGTCCGTCTGTCATCCATCCGTGTACATCGCGATGTTGATTGGCTGATTGCTTTTTGGCGCCAAATGGACACGTGCTGACACTTTGAAAACTGAAAATTTACTAGTTTCCTTGCAGTTTTTACTTGCAAAACTTAAAAATATTATTCTGAAAACCTCTTATAAATTTAGAAATTTTCATGGACATTAATCCATATCTGTTACACTTAGTTACATTTACATAGGATTAGCTAGTTCTAAAAAGTCATATTTTGATAATATGTAGATGACTCGAGCGTCCATCATAAAGTGTTCAGAATATATCACATGGTGTCAAAGAAAAATATGTTCCGATGGGAAACACGTTATGCAAATGCTTGCACGGCCGCCGGGGTTCACTGCATGTCTGTCTTTTTACAGCCTAAGCGGAGACTGAATGATTTGGTTAGGCTGATGCAAGCAAGGAGAATGGCAGCACGCTGGGTACAGAAAATCGTAGGGACCCACGACCTTATTAAATCGCGCTGAATTTCCTGCATTTTACTCAATGCAACTGATCCGCCAATAGCAACATTCAGCGAATCAAGAGTATAAAATCCATGGAAAATCGTGACGTAGTAGCTCAGGTCATCTTTTCGACCCCCCCCCCCCCCCCCGGGATAAAAACACATTGCATTGGTTAAATTTATTTACCCTGTCGTGTATTCTTTACTTGAGCAATCGAGAATTACAAAAAACCTCCGGGAGCACCGAGAAGTACAGTCGAACCTCTACCAACGGCCAACTCTCTACTCCTTGTCCAGGCGATCCACAGCTGATCCGATCCATCATTTACTCTCTATATATTAATTGAAACGTCTGCACAACCGTACTTCTTTACAACGGCCGATCAGCATTTTACCTCACGTCATTGTTCCAATTCATACATTAACTTAACATAGCAGAATAAACCTGTGAAATTTCTCCACTACGGTCAATTATTTTAGCGCCAAGATGACCGTTGGAGAAGTTAATTCGACTGCACTTGTCTGCGTGTCATGCGTCTCCCTAAATGGCAATTTACTTTTGCCTACTCATTTGGAAATTCGACACACGCACATTTCTCTGCCGTTTTCAATTGTCGATCACTCAGCGTGATGAGAACTCCGGGAGAACTGTATATTTATTTATTTATTTCATGATCATTCGCCCGGAGGCAGGTAAATTACAAAAGGACACAACATCCCTACTAGGTAAATTACTCAACCCAATCCCCTAAGAAGTAATACCCATCCACATATATTTTCATCCCTTGCTACAAAAGGAGAACTTAACGTAAGTTCAATGTAAATTATAGTATAAATATATATGAAAAGTGACTTGAATACACTGAACTAGAAAGCTAGTGGTTAATGCTTGAAAACTATACATTGGCTTGGGCACGCTAAACTAGTGGAAAAGTGGTAGACATTTGAAAACGATTTATTGACAGGTATCAGACGATACAGTACTAGTAGTAGATATCTGTAGACGTTTCAACATGTACAACTATAGAGCGGTTTTCGTATGAGTGGGAAACTGACCGTACCGTACCGTGACCGTGTCAGTACCGTAATGTCGACAAAAACATTCGAAAATCCTGTCGTAACCGTACCGTGCATTGACCGTAACTGGTACGGTCAGTTTCCCACTCATACGAAAACCGCTCTAATATGTGCATGTGTTAAGGCACTGAGGACATACTAACTTAAACGAGTGAATGTCGTCTTGGTTGAATAGATCAGTTGTAAGCTTTTATAAAGGTGTATGTATCTATAGCAGAAGTGTTATAGAAATATTTTTGACAATGTGAAATGCATTGAAAAGAAAAACACGAAGAGTGATGAAGAATTTTATGGGGTTGGACAGGGCAGTTTGTTATTACCTCGAATGTCTTTCAGAAACGTTCGGAAAAACTTGGTAAGTGATATTTTTAACAACGTTTTTACGTCCATCAATAGAGACAGCTTTCATAGACAGTGTCATAGGTTTTATAAAAGGAATTGCTAGTGTTAATTGTTTGGCCTTGCAATCAAGGTCCACATGTTTGAGCTCTTCGTACACACGAACGGCCATTACATTTCCTTAATATAATATGAGCTGAAATATTATATAATGAAGTGAGTTATTTGATAGTTTGCATGCAATCGTCAGTGTAAACTTGTTTACTGTTGCTAAAGGATAGAACATTTGCGAAAGACTCAAACGAAATCGAGACGAACACTTCAATATTGTATGATATAGAGGAATATATCAACAATTCTGCTGCCATGCAAGTGTCATTATCTTTGCTTTACTGAATTAATTAACTATAGTAAAATTTTCGGCTCCAACTCAACACCAAAGCGTCAAAGTAAAACCCTCGTGGTTTCTTAATTTATTCAAACCCTACACCTCGTGTAGGAGTTTGTGTGTTTTCACATTCAGTTTTGTGCCTGGGGGGGGGGGGGGTGGTGGTGGTTTGAACAAGTGGTTTGCTTTTGCTTTCCAGTGATACAAGCCCGGGGGGGGGGGGGACTCCGATCGAAAATGGACGGGGATTCACGTCGTACCTTTTAGGGGTCAAAAACTGCAATCTGGTACCTTTTAGAGTGTCTTAGACTTAAGTGGACTACCAGCTGAGACATAGCTGGTACCTTTTAGGGACTGTTTTGGGGTAAATAAACTACCTAAAATAATCATGAAAGGGACGATTTCGATGATCTTAAATGAATCTTCAAAGCACACTGATAACAAACTGTTTCATTACTTTAATTCTTTATTATTGTTTTTGAATTGGTTCCTTTTGAGGTAAAAATGAATTGTTGCCACTCCCACTCACCTTTTAGGGGTAATTTTCAAAATTTCCGACGAGCATCCCCGTCCTATTATATATAGGAGTCCCCCCCCCCCCCCCCCCCCCAAATTACACTGCCTTAGGTATGGTATGGTATGGTATGGTAAAACTTTATTTTGACACGGTAGATTCTTCAGGTACAATTATAAAATATATCTAAACTTAACTAATCAATACGCACTAATATATGTTAATATACACTAATTTAAACTAAGAAAATGTAATTTAAATAAAATAATAATAAAATAAAAACCCTGCTTTACAAGAATGCCGTGTGTATCGTAGGCTCACCCTGCAAATTTGTGAGAATGCACTTCTTTTTTGAAAACTGGCAGTGACGAAATCTGTCTTATGTCCGGGGGCAGGCTATTCCACAGTACTGCACCGCTATACCTAAAGCTTCTTTTACCAAACTCGGTACGTGGTAGGGGTACTGCGAGCTTGTTCTCGGCATTTCTGACGGAATAACAGGCAATATCCGATCGACGTACAAATTTAGAGGTCAGGTATATTGGGGCTAGATTGTGTAAAGATTTAAACATTAAAATAGACTTATCAATACTACGTTGCACATCCAACGTCTTCCAATTCAGTAAACAGCGTAGTGGTTCAGCAGATGCATCGTAGTTTGAGAATGTTATTATACGTGCAGCGCGGTTCTGAAGTTTTTGGAGTTTTTCTGCGAGGCCAATTCCACAGTTGCCCCAAACCGCGCTGCAGTAGTCAAAATATGGCTGTACCAGTGAATTGTATACATTAAGAAGAATTTCTCTGGGAACTAAGTGCCTGATGCGTTTCATAGCACCGATTCCCGAGGCAATTTTCTTAGAAATTGCATTAATGTGGTTACTCCAGTTCAGATGTTGGTCAATTTCTACACCTAAAGATCTAGATTTAGTTACTGTGACTTGTTTCACAGGTTTTCCGTCAATTACAACAATTGGAGATTCTGAAATAGTTAAATGCCTTTGTCTAGAGCCTATCAGGAGAAATTCTGTCTTAGTCATATTTAAAGTTAGCTTATTGGCTGATAGCCACGTATGCACATTTCTCAAGTCAGAATTTAGCCGCTCGTTGATTAGATTAACATCCTTACTTGAGAAAGTAATGCTAGTATCGTCAGCATACATTCTAGGCTGGGAATAAGCCAAACTTTTAGGCAAATCGTTGATATAAAGGAGAAATAGTAGTGGACCAAGAATAGTCCCCTGAGGAACTCCACATGTAGTAGGTAACTCAGAGGACAAACTATTATTAACATTGCAAACTTGTTTTCGATTTATTAAGTATGAGGAAAACCAGTCATGCGAAAGGCCGGTTATTCCATAGTTCTCTAGTTTAGATAATAGAATGGAATGATCGACCGTGTCAAAAGCCTTTTTGAGATCTAGAAAAACGACGGCATTTAGCTCACCACGGTCAACATTTAACGACCAACTATCGGTTGCTTCTACTAAGGCGGTTACAGTAGAATGGACTGAGCGAAAACCAGACTGATAAGTTGAAAGTAATTCATTTTCCGATAAATATTGAAGAAGTTGATTATAAACAACTCGTTCGAATACTTTAGCAACAATTGGAATTATTGATATTGGCCGATAGTTGGTCATATCTGAACGGCTTCCAGAGTTTTTATACAATGGAGTAACTCTTGCGTTCTTCCATTCTTCAGGAAAAATGCCCGATAATAAAGACTGATTAAAGATATGGGTCAGCGAGTCAGAGATCAGATCATGGCATTCTCTGAGGAGTTTGGCAGAGATACCATCCAGGCCAGTTGCTTTTGATTTGCAGAGTTTTGATAGTAATGTGAAAACTAATGATGATTCCACTTCACGAAAAGTGAAAAACTTATCACATGGACTCAGAAAATCAGTAAACGAAACATTTGGCTCTCTGATATCTCTGGCGAGTTCCGGCCCAATCTCAACAAAATAGTGATTAAATTTGTTAGCAATTTCCTTAGGTTCATTAATTGACAGGCCATTGGATTCAATTTCAGTAATTACAGATTTGTTGCTTTTGCGCGATAATATGTCATTAATCGATCGTGTGCCATGTTTTACGTGGATTCGTGGAAACGTTAGCAAAAGCATTGTTATAGTACAATTTTTTAGCATTCTTAATCTCCCTGTTTACAAAATTTCGCATTTTCTTGAACTCAATCCAATCGCCTTGATCATTTGTATTTACAGCCTTTTCCTTCAGAAAATCTCTTCGCGGGCGCATTAGGTTTTTCAGATTAGAGTTAATCCATGGATTTTTGTTGGCGCGTACGCGTTTAGTGCGTACAGGAGCATGTTTATCACAGACTTCCAAGAACATATTTTTCCATTTAAGCCACAGCTCATTTGGGTTTTTAATATTCATGAGCAAGTCCCAGGGTTGAGATTGAATGTCATTACGGAATTTCATACTATCAAAATGCTTAAAGGATCTTTCGAATATTCTGGGTACCCTTGGAGTTACTCGGTGAAGCAAGTTTGCGATAGGCATACACAAGGCTGTGGTCGCTAATACCAACATGGGACACACCATTACAAACAATATTATCCGGATGAGTTGTAAAAATTAGATCAATTAGAGTTCTACTTGATGGAGTGATACGAGTTGGTTCACTAATGATTTGATTTAGGTCATAAATATCAGTAACATTTAGGAGTTTTTCGGTAGTCTGGTCTTTGTTTCCAGACAAGAAATTACAATTGAAATCACCTAATATAATATGCTCGTAATTTTCAGCATCGATTTTCCCAATGAGAGACTCAAAGTGCGAGAATAAGTCGAGTGACGAATTTGGTGGTCTGTACCATGTGGTAATAACGAAGGGTTTAGACCTAGGTTTTCTTATTTCTATAGACAAACTTTCTAGATTATTAGATTTAAGGTCCTCCCTTACCAAACAACTTATATTTGTTCGCACATAGAAACAAACTCCACCACCATTTCTTCCATTTAAATATCTATCGCGACGAAAGATACTATAGCCATCAATACTGACATCGTTATCACTAACAGTCTCACTAAGCCTAGTTTCATTTATAGCCATAATATCCAATTGTTTATCATTCAATAGAATACGAAGCTCATCAATATGTTTCAAAAGACTAGTAATATTCAAACAAGCAATTTTAAAACCACGTTGCTTAGGAAAAATTGAAGGCGGAGTAGAAGGATTTGGATTTATGGCTACATGATTTACAGGGTGAAATACCGATCAATGTGACTGTTTAATAAAGTGAAAAAAGTTATTAAATAATGTCTTTGTACCTTCTGGGTTGAGGTGGATTCCATCATAATGTAGGGCATTTTCAGTAATGTTGTCGTTCTTAATTACTGGCCAGTGGTTCTGACTTGCAAATCTTTTTAGATGGTTGTTTAGGATTTCCCTATAGGGTTGTCTAGCCTCGGTTGAAATGTGAAAAACACATCTCGAAGTTTAGAATTAGATTGCTGAAAGTAGCGTTATCTAACCTGTCAATCAAATAAGTAGGTGCGGGTCACCTGAAAGTACGTATAGCACGACGAACCGAATTTCTTGATTCTACTTCCTCTATAAAACTTAACCCGTGGCTGCGAGTTTCGGGCGAACTGCTTGTCGAACTCAGACATATATATTTCTCACATAAAAACAAAATAAACTTAGTATTTTAGTCTACTAATCTAGTCTAGATAACAAGGCAGTACACATGTCCTACTCTTCTCGCTCACTCGATGTTCTCACAACGTTTTTCCACGTTCTACGAAATTCAACCGCTGACCGATGTTACCACAGGTAACCCAATCTTGCTACAGGAATCCCAACGGTGGCAACACTTAACCCGTGCAATGTTTTTATAAAGCACGCCTATAAGAGCTCAATTTGATCAATGAAAACGCACGTTAATTAATATTCTAGCATAGTTTAATTTTAAACAAAATTAGCAAACTTGAAAGTTACAATTAATAGCACTCTGTAGTCTGTCGAGACCTCTATGAATTAACAAATGATATGATGGTAGTTACAAGTCCAAAACCTGCGCCTATGACACCCATGATTATCAAAATCACATCCACTAATATTCGAAGCTTGGATAATTGCTTGTACTTTAAACGCAGGTGGAACAAGATTGGAAAAATGATGTTTACGAAACAAGCGATACATCCCGTCAAAGCATTTACCAATGCAAAATGCGGCATCAAAATGGCAAAGCCGAGGATGGCTAAAGGTAAAATGATACGAGGCAAAGCAAAGCTTATTGCTGGTGAAAGCTTAGTTTTTAACTTTTCATGAACGGACAGCTCTTCGATATTTTGTAACATAACGAGCACTGGGATTGGATATGTAAGAAGAACGTTGAAAATGAAAAACGTTGCAACAAGTTTGGTTAGTATCCCGAGTGGCAGGTTATTGAGAATGACTTCGTTAGTGTTTCCAGTGTAGGTAAGAAATCCAGAAACTGAAAAAATAATTTTTAAAAAAGCGCTAATCGAATATGACACGATCAAAGCTTCTTTGAATTTAGAAAGGTCGGAGACTTCTGCAGCCATTGGAACACAAACTGTGTGTATTCCATAACCGAATGCTATAATTGGCAATGATACAAAGAAGCCTCGAGTATCCCAGAACAAAAGTGAGCTGAGATCCCACTGTGGAATCTCTTGAACCATAAATGTTAAAGCTATAGTTGCTGAAGTAGTCAATGCAATGAAGCTTATCAAGCTAATCCATGCAATTTGTGAGAACTGTTTCAGGAATAGAGTTGGTAAAACTAGTAACGTTCCAATACATGCCCACTGAGACTCTGTAATGGGAACTTGTGGAAACTGCTGCGACATCAAAGCACCACAGAGGACGATATAGGAAATTGTCCCAAAGAAAAGGTCGAGAAAAATTAACACCCAAACCATCGGTTGGAATAGAGCCCAGGAGTCTCTCCCAATATCCTGGTAGGTCCATCTCTTTCTTGTTCGTCCTCCACATTCATCATCTTCATCAAGACATTCAGCAAGAAGATTGGCTGTGTATCCCTCGATGAATGCAAAAACGAAAAATGCAATGACTGCAACTATTCCTCCTTCTTTGACAGCATAAGGAAGTGCAAGAAAACCAACACCTTCCAAATAGTTGATTACATTGAAAGTTATTTTCCATGTGCTGATTTCATTAGACTTTGATGTGGTCAAATCGTGGTGAGACGAGAAAAGGAATTGTTCATGTTGAGAAAGATCCTCGTTTTCCTGTTGTGACTGGTCAGATTTTTTTTGTTCCAGGTCAACGTCAGTTTGTTGAAGAGGCTGATATTCGCGACGAAGATTGTGAAAAAAACTTGGCATCTGAAAAGAACAATGAGGTATTTATATTACTTTAATATGTAATCAAAAAATAGAAGCTTTGCACCATCACGTGATGGCAGCCATGACAGGAGGCACAACAATACAGTCTTTTTCCCCTGGAAACTGAAATTCTTTCTCATGTAAACCAGAATTCATACCAGATCGCAGATTGTTCCTGCCTCCTGTCATGGCTGCCGTCACGTGATGGTGCAAATCCTCTATAGAGCTAGAAAATATACTTGGTTATGTTTTTGTCATAGTACTGGACTTGTCAACTATTTCCTCAAAGGAAAACCAGTGAAGATATCACTATCATGGTGTTATTACTATCGTGAAAATATCGCGAATATGTGCAACCAGGCAGTTTAACAAAGATCACTTGCAATCATGATGTTATTGCAGAATTGTCTTAAGAGGAGATCTTGTCCCCGGGGGAGGGGGGACTCCGATCGTAAATGGACGGGGATGGCTCGTCGTACCTTTTAGGGGTCAAAATCTGCAATCTGGTACCTTTTAGAGTGTCTCAGACTTAAGTGGACTACCAGAGACATAGCTGGTACCTTTTAGGGACTGTTTTGGGGTAAATAAACTATCTAAAATAAGCATGAAAGGGACGATTTCGATGATCTGAATTGAACCTTCAAAGCACATCGATAACAAAGTGTTTCATTACTTTAATTCTTTATTATTGCTTTTGAACTGGTACCTTTTAGGGGTAGAAATCAATTGTTGCCACTCCCACTCAGGTACCTTTTAGGGGTCATTTTCAAAATTTCCGACGAGCATCCCCGTCCTGATCCTGTCAAATACAAGCATTGAGCAACAAAAACTATTCATCTAAAGAATAACTGTTGTACAAAGCTAAAGTTATTACTTTCAAAAAGTTTAACTAGCTAGGTTGTTTTTAATTAAGTGGTTTTGATTGATAAAAGTTGGATAAAAGTGTTAATCCAAAGTGAAAATTTGAATCGAATCGAACTGATGAGTTTTAGGCCTTCTTTTGCTCAATTGCCATATAATTCTTTACATTCAGCTTGGAAGTTACTAAATTTGAATAAAGATACAGGATCACAACTTTAATTTGTACAATTCAAAAGATTGTTTTAAACAGGCATTGTATCTTAGTAGATAGTAGAAAAATTGAATGCAGACCTCAAGGAGATTGGTAAGTGGTTGTTTGACCACAGCGGACTTTCTTTGAATATATTTCCAAAACCAAGGTAATGCTTATTGGGGGCCCAAAAAGGTTGAAATCAATTGATCATTTTGGTGTAACTATTAATGACTGTTCAGTTGAAAGAATACGATGTTACAAATATCTAGTAGTGATGATTAATGAATCTCTTACGTGGGATGATCACGTGGAATACATCACAAATAAGGTGAAAAGAGTTAAGTATTTGTTACCCGTGTCAGCGCGTAAACTTCTGGCAACAACAACAATTCTACCAATATTAGACTATGCAGACATCTTATGGGGTGATAAGAATAATAAGACATTGATGGATGGTATTCAAATTCTTCAAAACAAAACGGCTAAAATCATTTTGGATAAGTCTATTCGTGCTTCTGCTATACTGAAGCATTGAATGTTTTGGGTTGGGAGTCTATGTTTGAAAGAAGAACACTGCATCGACTTCAATTTATACACAAAGTGGTAAATGGTACTTTTGATTGGGAATTCCATATTCCTCAACAACAGGAAGTGCATGGTTATAATACAAGAAACAAAGAATCCTTAAAGATTCCTACATCTCGTACGAACTGGGGAAAGCAACGACTTACGCATCCTGCTGTCACTGAATGGAACTTTCTACCAGAGAACATTAGAAACATTACGAGCAATAAAGGATTTACGAAAGCTATTCAATGTTATATTTAATATATAGTAATGAAATTATATATTTAGAGGTTAACGCACGCAGCGAGTGAATTATCGGGATTTTTATCATATGACAATCAGTGGTATACTGGCGGATAGCAACATCATAAAATCCATATCAACACTGCTTCCAGTGGCCAGTGGTGATATCAATGATATCTTCACATGTGAAGATATCATTTTTCGACCAATCACAAGCCAGCATTTTCCCGCTTCTCGCGGCTTTCAGTTCATTTGTTTACTTCACTGAACTTCGGCTACATCCCGCGAAAATGTGATCAAATTCAAGTTTATCTTTGCTGATTTAACTTAAAATGCTTAAGAAAATGGATTTGCTTTCACAACTTCCAGGATAATTGAGGAATCGTTCTTTCTGAACTCAAGATAATTCGAAACTCAACTTTTGAGCCGACAAACTTGCCTTTCATGCAAGTCCGCTCAGCAATGCGAATAGACTGATAATAAATACTAACTTATATTACTTGGACTGCAAGTTTCCAGCTTCACCTACCACTTATCTAACTTGAAGACTTTGGAAATACACCGAAGGCTTGAAATTGAAGTTATTACAGCCATGGTTTGGACTCCAAAACAGAAAAAAGAACGATTCATTCGCATAGATCTGCATGCTTGCTGTTTTGCCAACTCTGGAGTATTTTCAAGAGAAACTGAATTCAAGCATGGATTCATAAAAGACGAAGGGCTCGGCGATTTAAATGAGATGTTTCGTCAAACTGTAAGTTAAACACTGTGTTTTATGATTCTCTGTGAAAATTAACAGTAAGATTGAACTGTTTTCATTGAAGAAATAGACAGGTCATGCCGGACAAACTCGGCCAGTGAAACGCGATAACTCGCTTCTTTGTCATTAAAGTTATTCATTTTATGAAATATTGAAGCTTAAAAAAAGAATGATTGTTCATTTGATTTTGCTGAATTGAAAGCCCATTGGCAAACAGTACATTTTGAATCAAGATTTTATATAAGAAGTAGTACGGCTAAAAGCAGTTTTTTTCAATACAGTCAGGTATAAACTTTCGAGTTTGCTCCTTCCTTATTTGAGCACTTTTTGTCACAAGTCTAGTTTATGGTAAACTAGACTTGTGACTTGCTTATGTTAATTACAATAACATATATTTAAATGACTAATCGCAAGATTAGTTACCGTATATATATTTTTTGATTGTTTTACTTTAAATTGTAGTTTTTAATCAATTGTAAAGCGCTTTTGAGCTAGTTTTAAAAAAGCGCAATATAAATAAATTTATTATTATTATTATTATTATTGTCAGTTTTGAAAAAAAAACGTACTCTTCGTGAGAAATTTTCTTTTTACAGTTCTAACAAATGATGTTTACTGCAATTTTTGTTATAAAATAAACGTAATTAAATCTTCAAAAACATTTAAATGTTCAACTGTTGTCGGGCCCTGTTTCGGCGCGCGTTTATGATTAATTAATCATAAACGCGCGCCGAAACAGGGCCCGACAACAGGTTTTTGAAGATTTAATTACGTTTATTTTATAACAAAAATTGCAGTTATAAAACTAAAAGAGAAAATCTGTGTGTTGTACCACTGATTGTCATATGATAAAACTAAGTAAATTACATGACCGCTTGGATAAAAAAACGGTGAAATTTTATTTAGCAGAAACTTCGAGAAATAAATCTATAAGGGTCTATTGATCACCAGTTAAAATATCTTTTTGATATTCAAAAAGGAAGTACTAGATTTTTAGCATTCTTTATTTTTTAGGTGTCAGTGACGTCATCTACTCAACTCATGGATTTATTCCATACATTTATTTGTATTTTGGAATCAAAATATCTCAGTCTAATTTTTTTCAATTGAAGATCACTGGCCAATGCAGTTAATCCTTGAGACAATAACTGCAAAAAATGCAAGAAAACTCGTAAGCAAAATTATTAGAGCAGAAATGAATAGAATAATTCAAGTCATGTATGGAGTAAATCCATAAGTTGAGTAGATGACGTCACTGACACCTAAAAAGAACGCTAAAAATCCAGTTCTTCCCTTTTGAATACCAAAAAGATTTTTTAACTGGTGATCAATAGACCCTTGAAGATTTATTTCACGAAGTTTCTGCTAAATAAAATTTCACCGTTTTTTGATCAAAGTAGCACTTTAATTGCACAAGGGGCTAGTTTTTGGCACTTTTAGCCATTATTACTCGATAATGAAAAAAATATCAGTTTTCAAACGAGTATGAAAATCTCACTGTCACTGCGTTTCACGATCATACAAATACCCGGCTGTATTCGACTACGCGCAAAACTGAAAAAGTCGATCGCAAAAAGTGCAGAAGGCATTTTAGGGTAGAAGCTGGTAACATAACTATTCTAAACTAATTTTTCATGCTGAATCCGAAGTGGAGTGCAGTTTGTATATGAAATCGAACGGGTTCGAGTGCAGTTTGAAAAAAATATCACGAGTGCAGTTCAAAATCAAGATGTTCAAAATTGCACGAGCCGGAGGCTCGCCATTATCACGAAACTACAGCCCATGCTGGAAGAGAACAGGCATTGTGTGAATTGAGGAGGCAATTCTGGATTGTGTCTGGAAGAACCCTAGTCAAAACCGCAATTAGGAGCTGCATTAAGTGTCGTCGAATGAATGCAAGACCTCTAGAACAAGTGATGGCACCCCTCCCAAAGACAAGAGTAGAGGCGTATCGCCCACCATTTACCTACACGGGGGTTGATCTGTTCGGTCCACTTGTTGTAAAGTGAGGCCGCGGAACGGTAAAGAGATGGGGATGTTTGTTTACATGCCTGATCGACAACTCGTGCAGTACACCTTGAAGTAGTGCCATCGTTAGAAGCGGATGACTTTATCATGATTCTACGACAGTTTGTGAGCAGACGAGGACCCCCCAAAGAAATCTGGTCCGACAGAGGAACCAACTTTGTTGGAGCTAACAGAGAGTTACGCGAATCAGTCGCCCAATGGAATGAAGAAAAGATCGGAAAACAACTTCAACAGAAGGGCATCAAGTGGATTTTTCAGCCACCAGCATCACCCCACATGTCCGGGGTATGGGAAAGACTTGTAAAGATTACCAAGAAGCATCTAAAGAGTGTTGCTGGAGACAGATTGCTAAATGACCTTGAACTGAGAACGCTATTAGCTGAAGTAGAATTCATTATCAATAATCGACCTATTACTGCTCTGTCGGATGATCCTACAGACCTCACCGCTTTGACGCCCAATCACTTCCTTCTCAAAAGATCGAGCCAACTTCCCCCTGGAGTTTTCATAAAGGAAGACCAGTTCTCACGAAGAAGATGGAGAAAGATACAATTTCTTGTTAACCACTACTGGCGACGTTGGATTCGAGAATATCTACCTAACCTACAGAAAAGATCCAAATGGTTGTCCTCAAAGAGGAACGTAAAGCCCGGAGACCTAGTGCTGGTGGCAGACGATAATGTTGCACGCAACAGATGGCCTTTGGCAAGAGTGAAAGATGTCTACACCGGAAGGGATGGTAGAGTGCGTTCAGCTAATGTCAAGACTGCAAAGGGAATTCTACAGCGCCAAATTGCCAAGCTTTGCCTATTGGAAGAAGCCGATTAAAGAGAAGATACAGAACAATGACATTGAACTTTATTGTTGAGTTTACAAGACACATATATGTTATTTACAAACGAACTTCAGTATTTTCATGAGCCCGTTTGTGGGGCCGCTATGTAGTGTCTTTTCGCGCCAAAACATAATTTATGTTAATTAATTCGTAATGTTTGTACAACGTGGTCGTGTGAAATCACGGAATTTTAGAGTAAAGCAAGAGTATAACGGAAAGTGAGTTTTGTTGATACTTGGAAAGCACACTAAACCAGCATTGAAGCTTGGATGATACCTACTTGGATGATATATTTCTCTTTGCTGGAATATATCGAATTCATCTTAGTCATGAACTAGCATAAAACGTGCTTTGAGAAATGTGATTTTCACAAGAAACGTTTTTTTGCATGTATCTTCGATGTCAGCTCTTTGGCCGTCCTCAAGCATGCTGAAATATGGTCTTAAGAAAATGGATAAAAATGAAATTTTACAGTCTTGTCGAGATTTGTGGGCGCCATGTGTCAGTCAACGATGTTGTTGATGTCCATTTCAAGACGACATGATTCTTGCCTTGTTGTTGTAAATAGCAAGGCACTGTTTAGTTGAACAGCTTGTATTTTTGTTGGTAGCTACAAATGTACGTTGTGAGATATCCTGGCTTTTGTCACTGCAAAGCAAACCATTTGTTCTTGAAAAACAGGAACTTCAATGGACTCGGTACTTCAGTTGGATTGTTGATGATATGTTTGTACATGCTTGACACTTCCAATGTCAAATGATTAGATGGGAAACAAGGCAAAAACGTCGAGGATTTTGTTGTGTTTTTGAAAGAAATTTAAGCGGAAATGCGTGCGCTACTGACGCATCACACGTCATCATATCGAGCGCGAGCTAGCTTAGGTTTATTCAAAAATTTTCGCTCATTTAGATGAGAAAAACTCGTTTGTTTTTATAATTTTTTGATATATGTTATTAATTGGACATCAGATAGCTTTTTCGTGGAATCTAGAATAAATTTGGTATCGATTGTGTGATTTTTTGAAGCTCAAATTGCGAAATTCCACTCATTCAATTTTTCGACGCACGGGAGTAGGGTAAGACGAAAATTAAACTGCATCCGGTTACTAAAAATAGCACAGATGGGAATCATCACGGCGGGCGCCCCATTAACAAGTTTCCCTCTCTTATTTATGCTCTCTTGATGTTACACATTTTGAACACGTACATTTTATTCGGTTTACGGTGAACGATGAACGATGAACAGAACGGTTCCCTCACTTCACTTAATTTAAGGTGGCTGGACCCTATTTCGCCAGTGCGCGGGTAGTCGAATTGAAGCGGCTATTAATTGCGTTACAGAATTAAGTTAACCAACCTTTTTACGCACACCTACTACAAATGGACCAAATTTTATAATGATGCTAGTTTGGTTGAAATCGGAGCTTTTTTAACATCGAAATTGTTATACACTGGATTTGAAATTTTGCCAATTTTCTCAAAATCCTGACCTCGACGAGCAAAACGATTTATGAGACTTCGTAAATGAAATGTTTGTCTATAATGTGAAAGCGTTTCAAGAAATTCTATTAAGCCGATTTTGAGTAAAAACGGAGCAATTATTTGACTTTGAAGAAACTTAAAACCGCGGGTACTTTACTAAATTTATTTTACAACAATGATTTTTCAAAGAAAAGTTGCATTATTTTTGATTCTAAATAATACCAAGGCATGGTTCTTTAATTTGTGAATATGTCATCGTATTTGCTATTTTTGATCGCCGTTGAGACGACTGTACGTAAAGCACTAAATTACCGCGTTTATCTCGGAATTTCGACATCCATGTCAATAATACTGTTTCTTGAAAACTAGTAGATCAATTTTTTTTTATTTCTCGATATTAAATATTCAATCCTTTACCAGTAAGGTGTATAAATTACAAAGGCATTGAAGTTTTTTAAGACCATTAAATAATTTTTTAAACATTGCCATATGTGCATCTCTATTCTCCGCGTTGTTGCCGGTGTTTGATTCAGGCTTTATGATATGCATGCCTGCATGCGTGTCGCTTTGGCGCCTCGTGCAAAAAAATGCAAATACATGGAACTATTAAGTCTTCCAAGTTACCTGGACTGGTGAACTACTTTTTCCTTCGCCTTTTTAGCCTTTAATGTGTTTTCCAGCACTGATTTCAATTCTCCGTTTTCTTTTTGCACAAGGAAATACCATAGTTCAACCATAGTTCTAGAAACTTTAGTAAGAAACTGCTACGTACAGCGTTACTCTGGATATCACTGGCGTGACTTTCCATGTATATTTGCATTGTTTTGCACGAGGCGCCAAAGCGACACGCATGCAGGCATGCATAATCAAACACTGGCAACAACTCGGAGAATAGAGATGTACATATGGCCATGTTTAAAAAATTATTTAATGGTCTTAAAAATCTTCAATGCCTTTGTAATTTATACACCTTACTGGTAAAGGATTGAATATTCAATATCGAGAAATAAAAAAAATTGATCTACTAGTTTTCAAGAAACAGTATTATTAACGTGGATGTCGAAATTCCGAGATAAACGCAGCAATTTAGTGCTTTACGTACAGTCGTCTCAACGGCGATCAAAAATAGCAAATACGATGACATATTAACAAAATAAAGAACCATGCCTTGGTATTATTTAAAACCAAAAATATTGCAACTTTTCTTTGGAAAATTATTGTTATAAAATTAATTTAGTAGAGCACCCGCGGTTTTAAATTTCTTCAAAGTTAAATAATTGCTCCGTTTTTACTCAAAATCGGCTTAATAGAATTTCTTGAAACGCTCTCACATTATAGACAAACATTTGATTTACAAAGTCTCATAAATCGTTTTGCTCGTCGAGGTCTGGATTTTGAGAAAATTGGCAAAATTTCAAATCCAGTGTATAACAATTTCGATGTTAAAAAAGCTCCGATTTCAACCAAACTAGCATCATTATAAAATTTGGTCCATTTGTAGTAGGTGTGCGTAAAAAGGTTGGTTAACTTAATTCTGTAACGCAATTAATAGCCGCTTCAATTCGACTACCCGCGCACTGGCGAAATAGGGTCCAGCCACCTTAATTGTGTAACCTCCAAAGGATACTAAGTGCACAGAACTAAGTACACAGCAAAGACTCTAAACAGACAACAATACACATGGTACAAGACGGAGCAACGAACGATACAAACGAACGCGTGCACAGCAAAAAATAAACTTAAATTTAGCGCTAACACCACTAAGACCACTATACTATGAACACAAATTTTGTTTCCATATCTCGGCTCACTTGTATCAGTATTCTTTATCAATCAAAAGCGCCATCATATAGAAAACCAGAACGAATATTTCATTTTATCGCTTCAGTGATATTACAGCACACGAATTTCAAATTTTAATCGCGAAATCTCGTTATGGTTAGAACATGGAAGTGGACTGGAGTTTTGGAGTGAAATTCGATCTTGATTTGGGGAAAATAACAACCATATCATACCTTAAGTAAAGGAGGCTGATGAGCTATCCTTAACGACGGACACCACAGCGTGCGAGATTGTTTCTGAAGACACAAGCAGTGTACATGCAAGGTCGGTCAACCTTAAATAGATGGCGCGCAAACCATCCAAAATTCGCTGCACTTCAGTGCACACAAAATAAAATCAACAAGCCAATGCAAAATAGTCATGTGCATGTAAAAAGGGCAATATTTTTTAACATTTCATGTTCGAGTGTTAAAGTCCCTATGACATATAATTATTCATCTTTTTTATTTTCAAACTCAGTTCTTGTCAGAGAATATAGTAAAGGTCTTTTTATCTTATTTTTTACATTACGACTTCAACACGGTTTATTTGTGGACACTAAGGACTGCACTCTGTGCGGCAATTAATATGTATATATGCATGAAACACCATATATGGCGATCTAGACAATCGTTTCAGAGAGACCTAACAGTAACGTGTTAATCCAGTGTTCAAACATGACTTACATTCAGGTTTCTAACTTCATTGTGTTTGCTAGAAGCCTTTCGCATATATTTCCATAATTTTCTTCAACAAAAACTAGTATGTTTCAATACAAGCAATACTTTGCGTGGGATTCTGTTACGGGTAAATATCCTTCACGTTACTAATGTCTTGTGTTGAATCAGTTAATTCACTTGTAACCAACAGTGAATTAAATATATTTTCAACTACGTGCTTGGATTCGTTTTTACTGAACTGAGCCTGGTTGTTTTAAAGTATGTTAGTGTTACTGAAAAATACTTTAACTCTACGTTAGCGCGAGCCCGCTTCGGAAAAACCAGGCCCTGTACTAGCTATTATCATTAATTAACGTGCCGTGATACAAGCTTCGGCTTCACTTTACGTTTATTGTGCAAGCTCACGGCAAATTATTCTTTGAAGGTCATGCTTTGAGTTTTATTATAACATACAGTTCCTTTCTTCGAAATGCGGGATCCACTTTGATTACGAGGATAATAGCTTGTTTTGCCTTTTCATAATACCGATTTCAAAGATCGTTACTGGTTGAATTAAACTTAATTCAATAATAACGAAACTCAATTAATAACTTTATGAGTATCACAAGATTGTCGACGTTTAGATATCTGCTAAAGAAGCACCAAACGAATCAGTTGAAAACCGAGACTATAAAAAATAACGTTGTTTCTAAAGAATCTATAAGAACAACAACTTGAAGACTACACTTTATTTAGATGATGATGAAAACAAACGAATAGGACTGATATGAGCATTCATACTTTATTTTATTCCGGCAAAAAAGTACGCTTTCTCTCAGACTCTATCTTTCTTTTCCTCTCTTTGCTTCTATATCATCTTTGAACATCATCAAAGCTAAACAAAGATATTTAGTATTTCATTTCGAAAACTTTAGCCTACCAAAAACTCTTTGATATGCTTTTATGGCATTGTTCTTTGAATTGTTTTCTGCGACATGATTAAGTTTGAATAATTAGATATAGAAGTCCATTAATGAAAAGTATAACGAGGATGTGTTAGCAAACACAATCACCCTAGTGCTAAGCTTTCCTTTATGATTCAGATCAGGGTTTTGACCAATCATCGATGCCTAAATATGATAAATATTCATATTTTGTGAGCCCTTAGTTGTAAATACCAGCAGTCAATACCAATCGTTAGTGTCCAAGATTAAACCGTGTTGAAGTCGTAATGACACTCCATATTTCCTAAGATATAAAGGTTTCAAATTTCAAAATGCAAATGTGACGACGTAAAGGAGGCAAAACCACCAGCTTCTCGTGGTTTTTAATAATTTCCAAATTAAAAAATAAGAGTTTTCAAGTCACCTTGTTTTTGTATAATAAATGACTCCTTTTACGTCATCACCTTTATATCTCAGAAAATATGGAGTGTTAGAAAATAAGATAAAAAGATCTTTACTATACTCTCTGACAAGAACTGAGTTTAAAAATAAAAAAAAGATGTCATAACATATGTCATAGGGAATTTGATAAGGACTCCAACGAAAAGTAACTTACATGGTATATTCATGTTATTCCTCTTGGGCCTACTTTTAGACTAGGCGCATTTTCGAAAAATCAGACACCTAGAGGCATTTTGGGGTAGAAGCTGGTAACATAACTATTCTAAATTGTTAAGAATGTCATTGTACGTGGGGTTGTCCATATTGATGAATAAATGCTCCAACCACGTAGAATTAAAACAATTTTAATGAACCAAGCTTTCGGACGAAGTGTCCATCATCAGGGCAAGTGAAAAAGTACAATGTACAATGTACTTTTTCACTTGCCCTGATGATGGACACTTCGTCTGAAAGCTTGGCTCATTAAAATTGTTTTAATTCTACGTGGTTGGAGCATTTATTCATCAATATTCTAAACTGATTTTTCATGCTGAATGCGAATATGACAGTTACCAAGACGTATTCTGCAATCATGCTTATACGTGTAAATGACGTATTTATGTTTTCCCCTCGTGTCACTTGCCACGCCCCTATGATGCCGATTTTCCTGCAGCTCGTTTACTATATTAGATTCTAATAGTCTATTAGATTCTAGCTAATCTATAGATTCTACTACATTCTACTACATTCTAGCTAGTCCACTAAATTCTACTAGATTCTACTAGCATTCTACTCTCCGACTTGGCTCGTCTAGGCTATCAGCTATCTGGTTGTTAGCTATCAGGCTATCAGGCTATCAGCTATCGGCTATCAGGCTATAAGCTATCTGGCTATCAACCATCTGGCTATCAGCTATCAGCTTTCAGGCTATCGATAGCTATCTGGCTATCAGCTATCAACAACACTGAGAAAACTTTTTCCTTGTTTGCACAGCCTAAGTAAACACGAAAGGTGTTGGGAGAATTCGAGACAGTTATGCAAACACCGAAAAAGTCGAAAAATAGATGTATGATAGGCAGGCATACTTTTGGCCGTCCACCATATATCTCTTTGTAAAATTTTAATTTTCCGATGGACATAACTTTTCTATTTTATAAACAGATCTGTAGTGCAAAATTTGCTTTGGCGCGCTCGCGTCTTGACCATGCACACAGGAAGCCCACGAACTATCTACTAAAAAAAACTTAAATATCATGTTTGAGCTTAAATATTTATTGGTTTCAAAGTTGTCATTAGGTTTTTGCTGTACGTTTTCTTAAGAATTCGTACCAAGGCCTCCTCGGCTGATTTGACAGTGGTGTTGCTATATCCAATCTCGAACTCAGATCCTGCGTTGCTCTTCAGGGCTCTTGGTCAGCAAGACCGAGCAACAGCATGTTCTTGCCACAGTATGGTAATGCTATGGACAATAACTCATGAGGGTGATGGGGTTAACTGTAGTGTCACTTCAAAATCTATCTATTATAGAAGTTCTCTGATCATCAACTTGTTTTTATCTATGTTATCTAGAAATATACTCAAAGCTAAAGAAAGATATTTACGCATGCATCAAACCTTTCCTTCCCCTCCCTTCCCTCTTCATATGTTTCAAGCCTTACCCTCTCCCTCTTTATATATAGCATGTATAAAGTAGATGAAATTGAAAGTCCACAAAGTTTTACTTTTTTAAGTGTATTTTTACAACGATTAAAAATCTAAATTTACCTGAAGTGCAAAAAGACTTAGCTAGAAGTCTGTTTTTACAATAGGTATAAAGCGCTCTGACATAAATAGAACAGATATAAACAATCTTGTCACGTTTAGGTCTTCCGCTCCTCTAAGCACTATGGCACCGTGCAGTCTGAGTGTAAGCGGTTAACTGACTTAAAGTAAAACGTTTTATATATAGTTCAGAAATCTTAAAAACAGATCGAGTTACTATTTTCACTGGTAAAATGAACGCGATTTCTTCACGGGGCGTAGACAAGGCTCATTTAGTGTTTTGTTGTTGTTGTTGGTTTTTTTCCGAGTTTATTTCGACCCTCCCTCCTCCCTTTTGGCGGCGTGCTATCTCTCTCAACAGCTCATTCCCTCGGCAAAGTCGTTACCAGTGAGGATGGGCCGTACCACTGTACGAGCTGAAATTCAGGGCATATTTAATTTTAGATTCTATTATATATCGATAATAATTCTTTCAAGCTCGTTCTCAGGGCCCTTTCTCAGTTGGCCGCCCCCAAACGAAGGGAAGGGCCCTGGGAATGAGTTTGTAATTATGTTTTATTGACAATTACAGAAACAACCATATTTTGTCAAGGTGTTGGTTAACATTTGATTGACGTTTGCATATCTTATCGCACCAAGTATAATGTAGCTATTAAATTGGTTCGACGTATGGCCACTGTATCCCTATTCTATATGAAGTGATATAAATCGATATTGAAATATTAAAGTATATTAGAATTTATTAGAATTAATATTAGAAACAAGTGTATGTTTCATTGAGTGTATATTTAGCTTGGAAAATCGATGAAACACATTTATTTCCAGTTTCTTTCCCAGTGACTCACAATGCCATTCATAAACTAGTAATGCGTTGATGTGTTTGTAACACGTTCGCGGATGACAGAGTAAATATAGACAGAGCCAGGGGTGAATCTAGTGGCCATTATCAGTTTACATAATACTACCCACTAATCAACCAGGAAAGTCCAAATTTATTTTAGCCATATTTCACTTAAGTACACAAAGAGCCTTAAGAGTACTTGAGATCAACTAGATTTAAATGTAAGACAGTAATCTTTCCATGTAATTTAGAGCAGTATAAAATTGAGCTTTTGCTCTCACTATACATATAAAGCCATACCGTCTTTCAGCGGGTAGTAACGAGGTATATAATTTTTTCAGTGACCCGATCCCAGGGCTAAAAATCTGATCCTTGATCCCCAAAATAAGGACAATTTTGATCACTGATCCCGTAAAAAGTGATCCCTGAAAAATGGTGATCCCCATTCCAAAGACAGTGATCCCGATCCCAAGGCTAATAATCTGATCCCTGAGACCAAAAAATAACGTTCATGTGATCCCTGAGCCCCAAAAGAACGCTGATCCCTGATCCCATATACCTCGTTACTACCCTGGTCTTTCACACATGTTCACAATATCATAGCTTAAAATGAAAGTAAAACGATATAGCTTTCTTCACTAGAATGACAATGGTATAATTCGCGTCCATTCGCCAGTACTCGGTGAGAGAAAACAGACCATGCACATCATTAAAGCAAATAAATTGGACTTATTTGAGGTTAACATGTACACTGCAGTGTTATAATCAAAGAAAGAGGCATTACTTTGCTGTTGTTTGTTTGTTTGTTGTTTGCCACAAGTTCGGCCAATTACTCTGTCATTAATTGATCACTCATAATTAAGCGTTGATTTTTATAATCAGCACTGTTAACGCTTCTTTAAGTCGATCCTATCTATACACTGAGTAAGTTTTTCTTCACAAGTTTCTTTAGCAACTTTTTCTTGCTTGATTCCTCAGTGTGGAAGGATCAACAAATTGTCCTTGCCACGTTGTCCTTGTCAAGAAAGACTTGCTTGTGTACACGACAAGGAGGGGGACATTGGGGTTTGCGGTGTTGGCCTTTTTTAGTGCGGTGTTGCGGTGAACGAGGCTGAAAAATTGCGGTGTTGCGGTGATCACAAACCTTGCGATGTGCGGTGTTTACGTTATTTTATGTGCGATGTACGGTGAAGCGAAAATTGTTTTGCAGCGTTGCGATTTTAAGGTCCAACAAAAATGTTTTATCACGTTCCTCTTGAAAAAATGCGGTGACGGTGTTACGTTCCGTTGAATTTTTTTTGCGGTGTTGCTGGTGTTGACATTTATTTTTTTTTTTGCGGTGTTGCAGTGTACCAGACCCCCCAATGCTCCCCTCGACAAGCAAGTTGATCCTTGTCAAGTTTTTTTAGAGGCCTATTCCGGGTCCTTAAATCGCCGTTTTATACTGCAGCTTAATACAATTTAAGTTGTTCTAAGGCGTTTTAAGAAAATGGGGAGAAATTTGTGTAATTTTTTAAGGCGTTTTACGGCGTATTTAGGCGTTTTCAAGGCAACTTATTAAAAGAGTTGAATTAACTGAAATTAACCTAAGGCTACTTTGGGCTACATTGAGTATTTTAAGGCATTTTATGGCGTTTTGAGGCGTTTTACGACGTTTTAAAGCAACTTATGGTCCTGGAGTTAGGCCCTTTTTTGTGCCGGAAATATACTTTGCAAGGCGTAAAATTTGTCAAGTTTTCTCAGTTTTTGTCCGTCTACATGTCTGAGCAAATCTTTGTTTTGACAAGTTTTCGATGACAAAGAAAACTTGTCAAAGAAAGTTGCTCGCGTAGATGTAGCTTTCGGCAGATTGTCCTGCCTTTTCGTGCACCAATGAGCTTTTATTATGTAATTCCAAAATTTATAGTACAGAAATATAATTACCATAGCTGGAAAGAGCACGTCAACTGATTAGTAAAACTGTGAAGTTTGAATCAAGTACCTTTCAAACTCACGAAGATATGAATTTTTCGGAATCGAAATTTTGTATGAAAACATTTGCTGGTAGGCAAGAGATGCCTACCAGCAAAGGTTTTCTTACAAATTCACACTTTTCAAAAATTCATATTCTCGCGAGTTTTGGATTTAATTCCTTCAAACTTCACTGTCTTGCTAATTTTAGCATGTTCTTTCCAGCTATTGTAATCCTTTTTCTGTTTTACGAATTTAAAAATACCTGATAAAAGCTCATTAGGCGGACATTTGTTCGTTTTCTTGTTCCACCCACACAAATTAAAGATGATTGTTTTCGCCATCTCGAACCCTAAAAGCTTTTACAAAATTCTAACTTTGTCGTCTGTATGACGATGTCGGTCAAAACAAACACAATGTAACCCGAGGCTTTTTGTAATTATATTGTTGTACAGATGGCATAAATTGTAAAGTTTAAAAATGCTCTCTTGCCTAAGACTTTCCAGATCGGGTTTGGGGTCTCCTTTTGGGTAATGGAAATTATGCGCAATTTTTTTGAAGCGCGTATCCTTGGAAACGTGTCCTCGTTGATAGTGTTGGGAAAACGAGTTCTTTGTAAACAGACGAGTTCTCCAAGTGATCTACTTAAACAAAGAACAGCCGTTTTTAAAAATACTTCTCCTTACAGCTACTCTAAAAAGCCAAAAATTATATAATTATGTATACATCCATCATTCTAAATGTATTGATAATAGGTCTGTGGTCTATTAGAGAACTCAATTCTTGAAGTAATTAGGTGCTGTATATACGTTTTAAATTTGAAAGCAAGTAACATTTATTTGATGTCGCGATTTGTTTCTCAATTATGAAAAATACGATAGACGTAGAGAGAAGATTGACAACGGTTGATTTGCCAAGATACATAAACAACTATTGACTCAAGGACTGACAATACTGAGACATTTAGGCACTTTAAAATTGCCTTTTAAAAATCATTCCCACGTATAGAATAAGTGATTGACTAATTTACGAAATTGACTATCCAACCATTTGTGACAGATGTGGTGAAAAAGACTTTATTAGACAAATTGTTCCCAATGAAAACATGTCTGAAATTGAGCACTGTTCATTGGACTAAGGACTTACTTGGTTGGGTGAACTCACTATTTTTGCAAAGAAAATCCCTTTCTTAGACTACTGACTGAATTGGAAAAGATATGTTGTACTCGGAAAACGCCGGAAAACGTGCGCTCTTTAGGTGCGTTGGTGTGAGGGCGTTTCAAGCTGAAGATGCAGATATTGAAGTAGATATCTTGCCGAGTAAACAATGGTATATACTGTGTGAAGTCTACCTCACGCATAGACTGTATTGACACTATCCCAACATTAACTATACCGGACTAGATAACATCTGTATTTGTTAATAAAACAGCCATTTAAGAGACACAACAAAATGGAATCTCTACAACGATCGTCAATTCAACCTCATCATATACATTGAATTTGAATTCAAAGTCGCGCGTGCCACCAATTCCCATATTGATTCCAGTTGTGAGATTTTCTTTGGGAGATAAAAATCACATTTTGATTTTGATTTACATATCTTTTAAGGTATTGCGGCTTTAGGAGATTTGTATCCGGTTAAGTCTTACAGTAATATAAGTGTTTTAGCTCGAGTTATAAATATCTCGATGTAAATCCACTGTACCTAATTCTGTGGAATTTGACACCAAGTCAAATAAATCTATGACAGCTTTATACAAAGGTAACATTAACTGAATACTATCCTAACTTATATAGTCGTCTTGGCAATGTCTTTTTAACAGTGTATTTTCTTTCTCAAGCGATATATCAGTCTCCACATGTCAAAACAACTTTTTGACACTTGATTACAATGTACATAACGTTTAACTTGGTCGTCGTTAGTTTCGCATTTTCAGAAACATATATACCCAACGGCTGTGATCGTTGTAAAATGGCAAAATTGATTAAGTCGCAAAAACATTCTTGTTTTCCTGATGAATTACCGGTAGTCTGATTTTATCTAGTTTTAAGTCTTCAAAACAAAGCCGTCGTCTTGTCTCAAACAAAAAACTTCCAACCTTTTCCCAGCTTATTTACAAAGCAGATTCTTTCAAACAAGGTTGACTCGCAGACTCCGGTTACGTGCCAGAGCGGCTTCTCTTGCAGCAGCTTTAGACACAAGATAAGCAAAAACAGTAACCAGTAGCCCTACAAACATGTAGATAAAGCCAAACACTAGTAAAATATTGTCCGTTTTGTGGTCCATACGCTGACAAGCTTCGATAGAATCGCGATGTTCTCTACCTTTTTTTGACGCCAAAGTACACATAAACCCCAGAGCCAGGAATACTGATGCAGGGATGATAAATAAAAGGGCTGATAGTAGTAAGCCACATATGTTCAAGTCAATGTTCTTAAATATACACATGGTACAAGCTCAGTTAGTAGCGAGTCCACTACTATGATACAATATTGGATTGTTTTGTGGTTTATATGTAGGTAGGCACCTAAATGATCAAATTATCGGTCTACAGATTGTTATTTGCATATATAAGTACTCTGTGGTTCTCGTTTCGTCACAATTAGCTTCGAGAATACGCGATGAAAACTGTGTTCTTTGTATTCACTTTATATTCTTGTATTCCACGGACGTGTTGCTCAATTCGTGTTCACTATCTCGATCGTTTAGACAAAGTGAACCATATGCAAAACTTTCATTTCGATGCTATTATCGATTGCCTTCGAGGACTGATGTGGATAAAGCTTCAAAGTGTTGCGATCCTTAGCTTGTGTCCAAAGACCCTTGATTCAATGAACGTCAGTGTAACAGATCTGCCATTTTACATCTACTTTTGAACAGCTTTGATAATGTAGCGTAAGCGTCCCTTCAAATCCTTGTGTCCACTTTGAATGTCGCTATCTGTCCTTTAGTGACGCAGACCTTCAATTCCAGTAATTTGCGTTGCGAACGCCGTCAAAATTTTGCTTTGAATCCTGCTATATTTAGCACTTTGTGTCTATGGGAACACTACTTCCTCTATATCCTTAACTACTGCCTCGGGTAGCCACAGTGATCTTGTCTAAGAATTTTTTATCACGTACAGCCGTTAATCAATTCTCTTGCTCTTTTTATATATATAAGCCCAACCGACACTGCACGATTTTAAGTGATTAGAATTCTATGTATAGTATGATCAACTGAATTCAAAATGAATTATATCCTATTATCAGGATTCAGAAATCTTTCTGTCTGTGAGCTGGTTTCCCGACGACGTTCTCGCTGCAAATCCTCATACAGAATGGAAATTAAATGCATTTGTCCTACTTAAATATTACAGTCATTTTGAGAGAAAATAAGAAGGGTTATGTGATTCGCTACTAATTTATTAGTACCACCTGTCTATCCGATTTCAATTTCAACATTTCGTTCTTAGTAGTGATGGATAACATAATTATTCCAATCAAATTTGCATTATCTCCTTAACGCACTATTTCGTAATACATGATTGTCTGCTTCGCTCGCCAAACAAGCTTGCCAATTTGGATTTTCATTGGATTTGCCGCGACCGCCTTTGTCGAAATGAAGTCATTCAATTAGCTGAGCAAGTAGGTAAAACGTTCTCTAAATACTCTTTGATTTTCTCTCTTTCTTGCTAGCTTGCTATAGCTAGCTTGCCTGCTTTCTGTCTTTCTTTCTTTCTTTCTTTTTTCTTCTTTCATTCACTCTCTTTCTCTCTCTCTCTTTCGTTCCTTCTTTCTTTCTTTCTTTTTTCTTTCTTTCTTCCTTTCTTCTTTCCTTCCTATCTTTCTTCCGTCTTCTTTCTTCTTTTTTTCTTTCTTTTCTTTCTTTCTCTATTCCTTCCTTTCTTTTCCGTTTTTTTCCTCGATTTCTGCTTGAAATCTCAAAGTTTTAAATACAACTATAAATGTTGAAAAAGACTTTCTCTTCATTTTTCACTTATCACAACGAAGTCAATTAAACTTCTTTTTTGCCAATATAGCCGTATAGTTGGTGATTTTATCACGAAGAACGATGAGATAACATAGAACAGAACATTTTACTTTTGATAAATTGCCTCTCTTTCACATTTTCATATTTACTTATCAATTCAGTATTCACGATTTAGCGTTTATTATTACCCACACCGCGGTACAAGTACAGAAACGTGATGTCAACATTAGTTACTTTAACGAAGCTTTCTCGTAATATAAAGCCTTTGTTTGTTTTTCTTTTGTAGTTCCGTGGTATTTTCAAGTTGATCATAAAATTTTACCTTGAATTAAAATATCAACAAGGCTGCAATTAAGCAATTTTTTCTTACAAATGTTAATTGATTGATCCGGAATTTTCGGTTCACAAACAAGCTGTTTTTTGTTTACAACGTACTTTGCAGACATAAAAAGAAATCGATTTTTCTTAAAGAAAAAGTCCAATTTTTCTTCATCGCTGCATTTTGTATTTATAAGTGAATTATTTATTTTAATTTTAAACATAAAACCGACAAATTTTGTTTTCTTTGAAATCATTTTAGCTGGTGTTTTGAGCCGAATAATCAAATGATAACCTAACTGCCGATGGCAACTTCTGACCGGATAACTTCCAGATTTTATTTCATTATATTTTCATATCTCTCATTACTTCCGAATTCTTTAGCCTGGTCATTTTCGTCAACAACAAGATACTTTATATATTATTCCAAAAATAATCCTGTAGCCAATATTTCACTACAAAAACTAGAACTCAACCAAATTATCTTCAGCAAGTCTAGCCTACCTCTTCTAATCTACCAAAAATGTACAGTATTACACTTTAAAAAACATAGACTTTATCTTTAAGTAATTTTATTTACAAATTCAAAATATATTTGATACAGTATTTGAGGGAGTTCTCGCTGGTGCTGTTTTTGGAGGGAGGGAAGAGAGACTAAAATTAAATAAAAAATTTGCCTGAAGCATTTCCTCGGTAAAAATGACGTTTGACTAAGACTGAAAGCCATGTCGTCCTGTTTTTCAAACAAAACAAGTTCCGTCATCTTTTCAAAGGAGGTGATCCTTTAGCGACAGCCTTTTTTAGTAGCACATTAGCGGCTTTTAGAAACCTTCAGTTCACCCTGCAGTGCATATATATCATCAGCGTCTTATTCAAAAAACAAAAGAACTTCCTTCTTACGAGTTATTTATAGTACTTGATGAATAATATATGGTCTAACCGATTCGGAAAACTGAAGCATATGTAGTATATAACCATGATATTCAAGATTACGACTGCTTTGCATCGAATGGCCAGGACAAGAAATTCTTGCTAGATATGCGGATTTGCTTTCATTAAGATAAAATATGGTACTAAAGTAAAACAAGAAAACGGCAAGAAAAGAGGAGTAGTCAATTGCGCTTGGGAAAAAGTCGTTTTTTACAATAACTAAATTTAATACGAAAAAAAACACTTCTTTTTAATCAGCAGAGAAGAAAAAGAAGGAAGAAAAGTCAGTACAAAATTAAAACATTCTAAACAGATTGTTTCGAACCCGATTAGTCTCCGATTCCAAAAGCAAATCGAATTATTTAAATCCAATATAGCACTGCAGACATCCAGACAAATCACTGAATCACATAGATTTACGTACGTGAAAGATATTGATTTCTGCCCCTTCCGCGTTAGAACAAAAAGGGAAGAACCCGGGGGGACTCCGATCGTAAATGGACGGGGATGCTCGTCGTACCTTTTAGGGGTCAAAATCTGCAATCTGGTACCTTTTAGGGTGTCTCAGACTTAAATTAAGTGGACTTTTAGGGACTGTTTTGGGATAAATAAACTACCTAAAATAAGCATGAAAGGGACGATTTCGATGATCTGAATTGAATCTTCAAAGCACATCGATAACAAAGTGTTTCATTACTTTAATTCTTTATTATTGTTTTTGAATTGGTACCTTTTAGGGGTAGAAATCAACGGTTGCCACTCCCACTCAGGTACCTTTTAGGGGTCATTTTCAAAATTTCCGACGAGCATCCCCGTCCTCTTGTATATAGGAGTCCCCCCCCGGGGGGAAGAAGCAGTTGAATCCTAGGCCGTATATATTTTCAAAATAAATGAAAAACGATTCAATACAGTAGTTAATACTAAGAGACATTTATTCTCAGACAATATAAAGATTCTATCCTGCGAACGAACGTCCATTGCTACGTTATGGAATTCGAAAAGGTTGCTTTTAGAAACACGATGAATATACCTGTGAGTTTAGCAAGCTATGGGCTTTGCTTTTTTGGCTTAACGAGCCACTAACGAGCCAAAGAAAGATAGGAAATACGACGCCTCAATTTGAAAATTAACTTTACAGCGAAAATCGTTACATGTGACCCGTATTTTTCCCATGCAGCTTCGAATGACGCTATAAATATATAATATATATTTTTTCTAAATTTATTATAAAGCGCCATATCTAGATAGAACTCTATGGCGCTTTACAATAACTATGAGGGTCTCAATGGGGTTAAGCGTGAGTCGTGAAACGCTTAAAAAATTAACCGTGAGTCGTGAAAATTCGAAAAAAGTAATCGTGAGCCGTGAATAATTTTTGTAGCGTGAGCCGTGATTTTCGTTTTTTATAGTACATTTAAGTGATCTAAAGTCTAGGTGAACTTTCCTGTGGCGCTGGGGCGTGAGACCAATGACATTTGAGCGTTGCCTGGTCTTCCTAGGCGATTTGAATAGGCGTCAGCCAGGCGCTCACTATGTCACTCTTGCATGGTGATCTTTGTCCAGGCGTCTCAGTTTTTACTTTCCTCAGTGTGTCAATGATTGACTAACTTGTGTAATTCGTGTGATAGTTTTTGCTTCGACTTGTACTTGTACTCGAATACTTAGAAAACTCTTGTGTTTATAAGACCATGTCCGTCATAAGAGGCATGGTAAGCTTCTATCGGACGAGTGAAGAGAAGCCCTGTGAGCGGGATAAGGTCCGTTTAAAGATTATTAATAATGACCAACCTTTGATCAACGATCTCAAGAGGCAAATAATTGATGACCTGGGCCTCAAGGAACAGGCCAAAACGTTCGGCTTGGGTTTATTTGAACTCAAGCTATATCGTCTGGCAAAGATGGGCGGAAGGATTGAAAATTTTCGGATTGCTACCCAACAACAGCTTGACTTGGAGTTTCCATTACTGGCATGTATTAACATTTTTGCCAAAGAGAAAAGCAGCCAAAAAGAAACAGCAATTCAATTCAAAACGAAATTTTTCTTCATGCTATATCGGAAATTCTTCAAAATGCTTACGTTAACCGTGATTCGGAAAAATTAACCGTGAGTCGTGAAAAAGCGATTTTTTTAAGCGTGAGTCGTGACTGATACCCCCCCATTGAGACCCTCAACTATATGAAATGATAAATGTATGGTTGAAAGTAAGATATATAAAACTAATTGCAATGGCCATCATGCCTTAAAAATAGTTCAACGCTAATTCCTCAAAAGTTCAAATACTTATATACAGATTTAAAAATGAAAGTCTTCAGTTCCTTTTTGAAGCGCTTTGTATCACTGATTGTCTTGAGTTGTCTTGCCAAGGAGTTCCATAGCCGAGCCAGCATGACCCCCAAGTGTACTTCTCTTGATTCCAGGTACCATCGAATCATTATTGCTGTCGGTTCTGGTTCCTTTGTTGGGTCTCTTTTGGATGAGATCATCTAGGTAGACAGGTGATAGACCATTTAAGGTCTTGTGAACCATTACCAGAACTTTGTAGTCGATCCGTTTACGTACGGGAAGCCATTGAAGCTCCTTCATGACAGGTGTTATGTGATCGTATTTCCCAGATTGGGTGATAAAACGAGCTGACGTCTTCTGAATACTAGATAAACATTTCAGTGAAGACTCAAGTAGACCATACAGTATGGCATTACAATTATTCCAGCTTGGATGTTAGCATGGTGTGGACCATAGCCTTTGCAGCTGCTTCATCAAGCATTTTCTGATTTTGAACATGTTTTTCAACTTAAAGAAGCAGGCCTTGGCAACATTATGGATATGACCCTTCAAGTTAGGACATATTACTGTCGAGATCAACTCCAAGAATCCCGTGGGGGGGGGGGGGGGCTTGGGCTCCGATCGTAAATGGACAGGGATGCTCGTCGTACCTTTTAGGGGTCAAAATCTATAAAACCTGTAAAAATTTCCCCAAAAAGAGGGAGCTCAAATATATTAAATATCTTTAATTTGCACCTAAACCCGGGGGGGGGGGGGGGGGGGGGGGGGAACTCCGATCGTAAATGGACAGGGATGCTCGTCGTACCTTTTAGGGGTCAAAATCTGCACTTCGGTACCTTTTAGGGTGTCTCAGACTTCAGTGGACTACCAGAGACATAGCTGGTACCTTTTAGGGACTGTTTTGGGGTAAATAAACTACCTAAAATAAGCATGAAAGGGACGATTTGATGATCTGAATTGAATCTTCAAAGCATATCGATCACAAAGTGTTTCATTACTTTAATTCTTTATTATTGTTTTTGAATTGGTACTTTAGGGATAGAAATGAATTGTTGCCACTCCCACTCAGGTACCTTTTAGGGGTCATTTTCAAAATTTCCGACGAGCATCCCCGTCCTCTTATATATGGGAGTCCCCCCCCCCCCCCCCCCCCCCGGGCCAAGAATACGTACAGAGTCATGCAGAGATGCTTATGGCTTCGTTGCCAATCCTCAGTGGTGACAGTTGAATGGGATTCCTACGGGGACCATCAAAAGCGATGATTTCGGTTTTGTCGTCATTCAGTTTCAGCATATTAGCTGCCATCCATTCTCTTATCTCAGTAAGTAGTTGTTTCATTTTAGTCTTAACCATGGAAGAATTTACTTTCAAAAATGTAATATGTAGCTGACAGTCATCTGCATACATGTGGAAATGAACGTTGTGTTTCCTTGCGATATCTCCTAACGGGAGTATATACATTGTAGAGAGCTTGGGTCCGAGGACCGATCTTTGAGGCACTCCAAAACCGAGATCTTTCAGTTCAGAATTTACACCATCAATAACAATTATCAGCTTTCTGTCTTCCAAGTATGAACTTATCCATTTGAGACAGTTTCCAGTAATTTCCAGTCGATGTTCTAGGCGTGTAAGAAGAATTTTATGGTCAATGATGTCGAAAGCAGTGGGATAGATCCAATGAGATGAGATGAATAGGACTGCTTCATTTCGGTTAAGTGCCCACAAGATATCATTGTGGATACGAATCAAGTAGCCTCCTTCGCAAGCAACTCCATTCCGCGGGATTCCTGTGTTGGGTCAGAAAACCGGCCGGAGGGGGAGGTCTTCCTCTCTTCTGGTTTCTAGGTTTCCCTCTCCTCATTTTCCACAGGAAATCCAATAGAAAGGAGTAGCCTGCGGAGGAGGAGGCTACGAATCAAGGCTGTTTCTGTAGAGTGATTAGTGCGATATGCTGACTGCATGGTTTCATCCAACCAGTTAGCACTCATGTAGCTGGTAATTTGTTTCGTAGCAACTTTTTCAATCAGCTTCAACACATATGTGAGATTGGATATCGGTCTATAGTTCTTCTTCACTAGTGAGAAATGTCTGCGCATGCGTGCATATTACGATGTTTTCTTAAGAAATGTGTGAGTTTTCGAAGGTGTGCCCTCTAACCCCTCTATCCATCAGTGCTCCTTTTACGGGTATTTAAAGCTAATTTTAAAAGCTACACGGAAAGGAATAAGAAGTTGAAACAAGGATGCATGTGAAGTCAATGAGAATCGAACTCCGGACCTCGCGCACCGAAGGCCGCGCACTAACCAACTGTGCCATCCTTGCTCCTCAAGGAAGATTGGCAGATCAGAAAAAAAGAAAACGAATTTGAAATGCTGAATCGTCGCATGTTACGTATAAGATCCTCTTCTGCGCTATCTACTAGAATACAACAACCTTGCTTTGCGGTCAAGAGGGAGAAAACAGTTGGATTCTAGGCCGTAAATGACTGCAACATACCACTAGCTAGGCTAACTGGTCTACTGAGTAATTTAGCAGGCAAAATAATCTAGTGTCAATCGTATTAATAAATTGTCTATTGCTGTGCCAATTACGCGATCCAGTGGCGCAGTTGGAAAAACTTTGGAATGTGGAGCAGAAGAGCCACGATCGAGCCCCGACAAAGGCTATTTTTATGACTGAACAAACGCAAAATTTTATTAACTAAGTAGTAAAGAGAACTGAGGAAAGAAAGAAACTCAAAAATAATGGGAGAAAGAATATAAACAAAATGAACAGAAAGAAGACGAAAACGTATCACATGCATAGGTGTGAAAAAAGACAAGCACTGCTAATGAGCATTGCCTTACTGAGTCTGCGTATGTTGCTTACGCTTGTTGCTTATGCTTATGTCCCTAGTGAAAACCAGCCCTTTGAGAGAAGGAATTAGAATACTTTCAGGGGCGTATCCAGAATATTTCAAAGGGGGGGTCACACTTTCCATTTTCCACCAAAGGGGGGTCACACTTCCAAGTTCTCAATCTTTCTCCAGTCAGATTCTTTTATTTCTATCATCTTTTTGTTTTCAAAGGGGGGTCACGGGCACCCTAGGACCCCCCTGGATACGCCCCTGACTTTACGAGAGAGAAATAGTGCGTTTGTTTGTTTGTTTGTTTGTTTTGTTTTGTTTTGTTCTGTTTTCTAGTTTGTTTTATATTATTTCCAGTATTTTCGATGAAATCTTACATTACCCATATGATTGGACATGAGTGGCCGTCCGTGACTTGAGTGACATGCATGACGGTGTCGTGACATGAGTGACTTTTGAGTATAATGAATAGTCATCACGTAGGATTCACGCATTAGTTCATTAATCCTCATTGATCCAGTAATTTTCGTACTTTGTACAACTTGAAAAGTCAAATCGAATTCCCAAAATAAATTTCATGACCTGAAAATGTTTCTTGTGTTAAGCATAAAACCAACTATAGTTCGTGCATTGAACTGTGCGTGACATCATTGAATATTTGCACTATGAAGCCAATATTTGCTATGCAGGTATTCAATTGTAGGCTTTTCTACATAATTGTTTCGTAATTCTATCTGACAATATCTATAGTGACAAATAGCCGACTTCCAAATTACACTTCACTTGCCATACACAAAAGTATCAAGACGAGGCTACGTGCATAAAGCTCAGTCATTCGCAGCAAGACAAAAGTTTTAGCATGCACGTACCATCGTTCTGAGTCCTTTGTATCTGGCAGGTGAAGCATATCTTGCAACTGGACTATTCCAATTACTCAGAAGTCTTGTAAGAAGTCCCTGGTAATCAGTCAGATCAGTACATTTTATCTTCGACCAACCTCTCAGACCAGCCTCCACGACCGTTCGAGTCATCAATAAGTTCGTAAGGCGTCAGATAGCTGACGCGTGGAAGATGCGTAAATACTTGTCACATATTTGAATAATAGCACGTACATATATTAACATATGTGAACAGAATCGACTGAGAGATGATCAGTACTGACTGAGGGTTGAGCAGTATCGTCAGAGTAACGAATACAGCAATATGGACATACAACTGCTGCTTCTTGCACTCTTGGTAATTGGTGAGTAGATTACTCTATCGATAGAAGAGCGCAAAACCGCGCTAAAGAGAGTTTAAAGCTTATTCAGAACGCCAACGATGTGGTCATTATATTTTGGTTTACAATCACGGTCAATTTTATTAAGTACAAATTTGTTAGTCAAGTAGAAGACTTGAAATAACTTGAGCTGATCGTGAAGGTTTAAAATAGTTGCCGAATTATTTTTGTTTTGTCCGAAAACAACTTTGTTTTCATGTGTACACGGATCTAACACATACACAACCAAATATTTGGCCTTGCATGGTTAGAAATAAATAATGGAACTTACGTAATAAATAAGATCAGATTGTCTGCTGGTACAGTAACTAATTATATTACTTCGGCAGGTTTTTTATTGTCTTTAACGTTCGCTGCAAGCTTTGTACTGCTGAGTTCCCATGTCTTCTATATTAGATTGAAGTGGATTAAGAGAAATTATTGAAGCTAGTGTCATAAATAATTCAAATACAGAGAGTTTTATTTTGTTGTTGACAAACTTTACAACTTTTGACGACAACTTTGTGACGGCAAAACAAGAGTGTTTGAGCTGTGTCATTTACACTCTTCACTACTCTTCTGTCTTCTGAAGTTTAATATAATTTTATTTTTTATCTTTAAATGTCGTAATCTCTACGTAGGCATATTATTCTGTTCATTGACATTGACCATAAACATGATTTAATTATTTTTGTTTGTTCAGCTGAGCTGTTGAGCAGCACAATTCTGGCTCCAAAATGTACAGACTTTTTGAAGATTTTTTAAAGATTTTTCAGTCCAGACAACTTTCTTATATCAAGTTTTGTCGGTAGATAAATACTGATTATTTCTGAAGTATAACTCTAAGGCCCGGTTCACACGACGACATAAGTATAGAAATAAGCATAAGAATAAGCGTTTTTGTACAAGGTTCACACAAGCAACAATATAAACGTCATAAGCATAAGCATAAGAAAATGGAAAAAGTTTTGTTCCTTATGCTTATGGCTATGCTTATGTCGTCGTGTGAACAACCGGACGTCCTAAAGCTACCAAAACCGAAAACCAAATAAAGTTAAATAAATGCAATATTTGGACAAGAAAACCGTGTGTTAACCACTTGAAACACGCTTTCAATGACGTCTTTGTTACTCAGCTTCGTAATTGTAGCTATACTTCTTTTTTACATTTAGTTTTTGGAAAACCAAACTTTGTTATCATCATGAAAATGCAATAAGTTAACAATCTGATTTTTGAGCGCTAAAACAATGAGCGCGTGCTGTTGCCTTACTTATTGTCATAGTAACGGGAGATAATCCATGGTATTTTATATGGTATATCAACAAAAAATCCTCTCCATATCAGTTTGTTTACTGAGTAGGCTCTGGTGCCAATCGGACAAAACTTGCTCCTGAAGTTATCTATAAAACCTGTAAAAATTTCCCCAAAAAGAGGGAGCTCAAATATATTAAATATCTTTAATTTGCACCTAAACCCGGGGGGGGGGGGAACTCCGATTGTAAATGGACAGGGATGCTGGTTGTACCTTTTAGGGGTCAAAATCTGCAATCTGGTACCTTTTAGGGTGTCTCAGACTTAAGTGGACTACCAGAGACATAGCTGGTACCTTTTAGGGACTGTCTTGGGGTAAATAAACTACCTAAAATAAGCATGAAAGGGACGATTTCGATGATATCTGAATTGAATCTTCAAAGCACATCGATAACAAAGTGTTTCATTACTTTAATTCTTTATTATTGTTTTTGAATTGGTACCTTTTAGGGGTAGAAATGAATTGTTGCCACTCCCACTCAGGTACCTTTTAGGGGTCATTTTCAAAATTTCCAACGAGCATCCCCGTCCTGTTATATATAGGAGTCCCCCCCCCCCCCCCCCCCCGGCACCTAAATTAATTACAAGATGGTGTCTTCTACTCAACCCTGTACTTCTTTCACTTTAAAAGGAATTTTTTTCATATTCAAGCACTGAGCAACAAAAACTTCTCAGCCAAAGAGTAAGTGTTGTACAAGGCTAAAGTAATTTTTTTCAGAAAGTTTAGGTTGTTTTTAGTTGGTTTAGCCAGGTTGACAAAAGTCAAATTTAAGTGTTAATCCAAAGTGAAAATTTGAATCCCAAATGAGGTTTAGGCCTCCAGTCGCTCGTTTCCCATATATGTTCTTTACAATCAGCTTGAAAGTTCCTAAATTTAGATAACAATATACGCGATAACAACTTTGTACAATTCCAAAGACAGTTTTAAACGGCGATTTTATCTTAATATGAAATGAGTTTCCAACCGGGTGAAAATAAAATTTGAGTGTTAATCCAAATCGAAAATTTGAATTAATTTATTTCCAATAAAAAATTTGAAAAAAATCTGCCGGGACATTTTCTTTAAAAAAAATTCCTGCCAAAGTGAAAAAAGCCCAGTCGGGCTCTTAAGGTAAAACTCTCTTTAGAGGTTAATTCATTATTTGTGTTATTTTCAATGTTTAATTTTTTTCAGTTATAAACAGCAGCATTCAATGCAATTTGTAACCACGTTATTTAACAAGACTGGTCTCCAGTTTTCTCCATTTATGGAACGTTACACTAGCTTAGTCTGTGTTATCCTACAGTTGCCTCAAATCGCACCGTGTCGCACAGCAGTCCATTTTACGTCTTTTACCAGCATCTCTCGGACGTTTTACCGAGACGTCATATTGTTGAGATACGCGTGTGCTGTCATTGAGGCGACTGCATCAGCAGGACGTCCGCGATTATAGGCATAGAGCTGGAACGATAAATGTAATTTATAATTTACTGCTGTGGTTAGTCAGTCTCGTTAGTCTGTTATTTCCACAGCCAACCTCTAGGGTTGGGTTTCCTGTGCTTCCTTTCCTGCCACAGGAAACCCGCACGGAAAGGGTTTCCCTAGAGGAGATAATTTTCATGGATTTGTCTTCTATACGGTTCTGCTGAGCACTTGATAAGGGTTCGAGTTTCCTGTGCCTCTTTTCCTGCCACAGGAAACCCACACGGAAAGAGGTACCTTTATTTTTCATGCATTCGTTTACTTCATACAGATTGTTTTGACTTCCAACACTTGATACGGGTTGGGTTTCCTGTGCCTCCTGTTCTACCACAAGAAACCCACAAGGAAGGAGGTACCTGCATTTTTCATGCATTCGTTTTCTTTATACAGGTTGTTTTGCACAATGGAAGTGGCACTTCCAACAGTTCTGCTGAGCACCAGATACGCAAAGTTTTATTAACTGACTATGACAAGAACGTCATACCAGCAACTCGAAGAGCTCCTCTCAATGTTGAATTTGGACTCAAAATTAAGAAACTCATCAAAGTGGTAAGCTTATAGTCGGACCTCAATTTATAGCGAACGTCCTTTGGTCCTGCCGTTGTCAATTTGGTGTTTAATCAAAGCAACTGTGAATAGTTATTGTGGCCAAATGATTGTTTGATGATAGTAATGAGGGTGTCAATGGGGGTACCCGATTGTCAGTATTTTTAGGCCAAATGTCAGTTAACTGTTAGCCCCATCGACACCCTCAGTAATGGCTCTGTTATGTGAAAGAATTTTTCTTGTAGCTTGCAAAGCAATGCCGCTGCGTACAGATCGCGCACGTAACATTTCCTCTTTGCAATTTGCAATGCAACGAAAAATTGCTTCACAAGCTGTAGATCTAGAATAAATGAAAGAGTTCTATACTTTTCACGCGCAGCGTTGCGATACACACATTTCAAGGTGCTCCGCCTGGTCCCTGGCTCCTCCACATTCCCCAATAAATCCAATCTGATATATCTGGTTTTATCGCAAACTAAGAAAGCGTTCGGCGACTTGCGAAGAGAGTTAATTGCGCGTGTTTGACATCTCATCGGCAACTTCCAATAATGCTTTGTTTTTATCAGCACTGCACTGCAGTTTGCAAAATTATAAAATGCCTCGTGCAGAACAGGGCTTCAAATCAGTAATATATCAACTATGTAATTACAGGATAACAAAGAACAGCTTTTATCCATCGATACCTGGATAGTCATGGTAGGCTAACAAATAGTTCCTTATTTGGTAATAAAATACCATATTTGGGCATTTGACCTTCACCCTCTCCCAAGATGCAATTCAAATGACTCTTTTACGTTCAAACCAGAACAAGTTATGATTTTAAGGTTTTCTATCATTTTCCCAAGTTTTCATAAAGTTAATTAAGTTTTGATGCTAATAAGTAGTCCTATATGGTCCTAGCAGTTTTCTTTTAACTTTTAGAAATGGAACAATACATTCCTACAATGGAACAAGGAGCAGTATGATGGAGTTAGAAGAATTCAGTTTGGTCCTACAGAAATTTGGTTTCCTGATATATCTTTATATAACAAGTAAGTTTCAGTCAGTCAGTCGGTCGGTCGGTCGGTCGGTCGGTCGGTCGGTCGGTCAGTCAGTCAGTCAGTCAGTCAGTCAGTCGGTCAGTCAGTCGGTCAGTCAGTCAGTCAGTCAGTCAGTCGGTCAGTCGGTCAGTTGGTCGGTCAGTCAGTCAGTCAGTCAGTCAGTCAGTCAGTACAGTCAGTGAGCCATTCAGTTTTAGCCGTTACGTTCGGTCACAGTCCGTCAGGCTGCTAATAGGTTAGTCAGCTAGCCAGTCACTTAACTTGAACAACATATAACATATTCTTAAATTGCTCTCAGTGGTGATCAAGAAGTTCCAAGAGCCGGTGGTACGTCCATATTTCTATCTGATGTATCAGTAAAAAGTGATGGCGAATGTGTATACAGTGGACCAGCTACATTTAAAGTGAACTGTGAAATGAAGCTAAATACATACCCATTTGACCACCAAACGTGTGAAATGAGATTTGGTTCGTTTAACTACGCAACGAATAAACTGAGAATGGTGATTTTTAAGACCAAGAAGGGTAGATCAGGTAAGGAATGATTTTCCTTGAGTGATCACAAATACTTGTTGTTGTTGTTTATTTGTTTGTTTGTTTGTTTGATTCTTTGCCTGTTTATTTAGGTGTATAGTCAGGTTATTTTCTTAGTTTCGTTTTGTTTTGTTTCGTTTTTGTTTTGAATTGTTTTTTGTTTGGTTTGGTTGGGTTGGGTTGGGTTGGGTTGGGTTGGGTTGGGTTGGGTTGGGTTGGGTTGGGTTGGGTTGGGTTGGGTTGGGTTGGTTTTTATCAAAAATTATCATCTAAAACATTTGTCATTTTTTTCTGATGAAATTGTAGAAAGCCATGTACGTATACTATATAACCCGGCGCGACTCAAGTGTGACTCGAGCCAAACGACCCTGCAACTATGCCAACTGTTCTTTCCTATCTATCCTTAGTTAGCTTAGGCGCTGCGCTAGGCACCGTCTGTTTTCTTTTTTTTTTTCTTCTTCTTCTTCTTCTTCTTCTTTATTTTGTTCTTTTGACGATAAAATCATTTTGTTTGTATTTATAGACCGATTTATAGAGAGTGGAGATTGGGACCTCAAAGATCTTCGTTCATCAATAGGAGAAACAGACCACGGCAATTGTTGTCCATACAAATTCAGCGAGGCAAGATACGTTGTAGATATGTCGCGACGATTCAAGTACCATTTGTTCTATCTCGTTGCTCCTTGTGCAATCATCGCCATCATGGCGCTCTTTAGCTTCTTCATCCCGACAGAGAGTGGGGAAAGGATAGGTTTTGTCACAACACTGATGTTAGGCATGATGGTCTTCTTGCTGATTATTCCCGAATCCCTTCCCGAGTCCTCAAAGTCCATTCCAATTTTAGGAGTTCTTATGATGCTGACTCTCGTTATGATTGGCCTTGTGCTTTTAGCGACGATCTTGATTATAAAATGTTTCTACTCTAAAAGAGAACCACCCAAATTTCTCAAGCACAAATTGGGTCGAACCAAGTCTCACAAAGCAGCAACTCCCGTTCTTGAAAGAGCAGGCGACATAGTAGTAGAAAATATCAATTTGAGAGCTGCTTTACCAAAATCGCGAGAAAAAGAGTTCAAACCAACATTTGAGGCATTTACGCACCGTGAAGCGGACAACGAAGCTACATGGCAGTATACTTCACGTCTTTTTGACAAAATCATGTTTGTTGTGTTTCTGATTCTCACGGTTATAATGTTTGCAATAACATTAACATATCGAGATGCCTAGCTCGGATTAATTGAGTTGACGGAACTGGGACTCCTCACGAGATCTAATGAAAATTAAATATTCGATAGTTACCGTAAATTTGAAGTGTTATCCCACTTCAAGTGTTATCCCCTTTTGGGCTATTTTTGAAACTCACTCCGGTGTCCTTCGGCAAGGCAACCGCGACGTCAGCTCGCACTGGTAGCGAGAAGTTTTTTCAACACAGACGTCACACGTACGTTTTTGATCGTGCGCACGCCGTCATAGATGGGGTTTCCTTTCTCGTTAGAACATCCGGGTAAGGCTTTCTCGCGCGTGACGTCCGTGTTAACTAAAACGTCTCGTGCTTAACGACGTTCGCGGGCAATTGAATTTGTGATGTCATTTTAATGAAATTTCGCATACTGATACTTTATGATATACACTTTGAATAAACGAGATAAAAAAGAGGGGGTACCGTATTCGTTTTCGAGCTATGAGCCGTACAATTTTGTCGAAATTGCCAAAGAAAAGCGCGCGAAATACGCTATACGAGTAGGGCGAGAAAATAGATACTAAAAATATAAAACGCATCTTAAACGACCAGAAATTTCATCTGCAGTTGTATGAGACTATTGTTGACAACAATATTTGGTCATTTAAGCATGAATGAATCTCTCTGAGTTTTGACGAGTGTTTTTTTGCGTGCGCTGCTGTTGAAATCGGTGGTGTTCGATTAGACGAAGGGGTGTAATTTTTAGCGAAAAACCGTTGTCATTAAGTCCCTTGTGATGAGATTTTTTTCTTTTTCGGAAATGTTGTATTACTCCAAAATACCTTCCTTTTAAGACTAAAAAAAGTGGGGGTCACCGTATTCGTTTCCGAGATATCGAGCCGTAAAGTTTGAAAACTTCCCCGCCATCTTGAATACCGAGAGGAGACTGGGTCTACTAAAATCTTTTTCGTCCTTTTTTCGGGAGTTTTTCAATCTGAATGATTTTTTTCCTCAGTCAAATTCCTTGTTTTGATTTTTTCTTCTTATAAAAGTAAGTTCCATTTGAAAAGATCGAAATTTAATAATTACCGGAAAAAATATTTTTAGGCCGCCATCTTGGATTTATTGAGCTAGCGCGCGCTAGCGTGCGTAGTAAAAGTGCGCGTGAACAATGCCCGCGAACGTCGTTAAGCTCCCTATTATCAATACTCCAAACTTTCTGCACGTGCAGTGCAAGTCAATAACAATAAGCTTTGTTTAGCACTAGAATGGCTGGGGATCTTAAAAAGATATGTCCAAAATTGGGTAACACGTGATATGACGTAACGCGGGAGTCCCAGTCCCCTGGTTAAGCTCTCCTGTGTAAAAAATTGATAAAAAAGATAAAAATCAAAGCTAAAACGAATATTGTTAGAACCGGGTTTCCTGTGGATGACGAAGCGAGATACGTGGATGTTTGGTTTTGCTGTGAATATAGACGCCATTTCCAGGTTTAAAATGCACAATAATCTCTCACTAGAAATAATTATGATATTATAATAATGAGTAATTAATAATTAAAACTATCAGTATTCATATGTGATGTCATCTTTTCATGCATTTAAAACGTCTTGTCAACGAGAGGTATGTCCCGGTATCCACCACCATATCTAAAAAAATATCGGGTCCTTCTTTGAACCGTTGTTTTGACCTGTTCCCTTACCTAACCTCAGTCTTCAATTAAACTGAGAAAAACAGGAATACAGACTACACGGGCGAACCCGTCTGGATACACTCGCTCAACTTAGTTCAGAATAAAATATTGAACAAACCGCCATAGAATAAAATTTTTATCTATGTTATCAATAGTCCCCTTCACTGTTCTCTGCGCCATCTTGAAAGGTAGCCATGCCTTTGCATCGAAGCGAGACAAACGGTGAGCTTGCAATGATAGAGACCTGTGAATAATTGTCCTAGGTTTTAAGAAAGGTATCTATCATTGCACGCTCACCGTTCGTCTCGCTTTGATGCAAAGGCACGGCTACCTTTCAAGATGGCGCAGGGAACTGTGAAGGGGACTATTAGATGTCTGCGCGATATGCTTGGCACGTAAGGTTAAGGTTAAACAAAAACAAAATAAACGAGCAAAACAGATGAAAACTATTCACTGCATACACAGACTAATACTACAAATACAAACAAAATTATACACATAGTTCTACACAGTAATAAGTAGAGGGTGTATAGAATATAATAATTATCAAGAATTTTTGAAATAAATTTTGATTTCAAAGTTGATTGATTAATTGGTCTTTATCGACTATCACGTGATCATCACGTGATTCTTAAAAACATTTATTAACAAGAGGGCTAAAAAGCGAACGAACACGATCGATTTTCAAGAAAAAATATAGCTGTAGTACAAGCGATAGAAAAAAGATACATCACATCACGTCATCATCACGTGATTCTTAAAATACTTATTAACAGTACAAGCAATAAAAAAAGACACATCGCATAAATTCAAAGCTAGTGCAATAACCTAGAAGTTTCATAGTTTTTTTCGTTAGTTTTTTTAAAATGGGCTTTACTTTAGAACTTTTCACAAACTAGATTTCGTTTTCCAGCTCTGTTCTCATCAACTATGTTGCAAACATGAAATAATTTAAGTCGTCTTGAATTGTACACGATTTTTTTATTGTTGTGCAAATAGATGTTGATGCTGCGTGAGTCAAGTCATATAACAAACTTATCTGTTTTGAATCAATCCACCTTGGGGGACTTCAGTGAAACTTTTACACTCACAATTTTACTATTGTTATTATTATTTATTCATTAAACTTCCAACAGACTGTTGAGGAGCGATAAGTAGTAGGTGATACCACCTATGAGATAGTCGCTAAATAATACTAAAAATTTAGTTGCCAAGAACAAAAGCTGTTAACACTTGTAAATTGCCGCATGTGTAAGAGTTTAATTGAAGTCGCCGCATCCTTGGTTATCACTGCCAGTTAAACCCGTGAAATTTAATGAGTGAAAACCAAGGATGCAATGACTTCGATTAAACTCTTACAAATAAAATTAAAATTCTCTTTCTATGGAAATGATGCTTTCAGAAAATAACTGTAAACACAAGGAGTGGAACTTCACAAGTTAGAACTCATGAGTGATGTCATGAATATTTTTAGTATATTTCAGTAAACATTTTGAATTTTGTCTACATGTGGTGTTTACGTTCATAAAGGCCTTTCCACTCAAGGATTTTCTATGGCAAATTAACTTTCTTTGACAAATAACTTTTGTTTGTGTGGATGAGTACATTTGTCTGTATAGACGGGAAAATCCATTTAAAATTAGACATAGGGCATTTGCTCGACCGTGCGAGAAAGCGTTAAGGCGCTGATACACTGTGCAATTTTCTCAGCAACCTGTCTCGCAACGGCGATGCGAAACAAGTTGCTGAGAAAATTATGGCACTGTTACACTGTGCAATTTTCCCCAGCAACTTGCAATATTTTACTCGTACCCAGAGCTCCTCAGAGCAAAATTAGAAATTGCGCATGCGCTCGTAGAAAACGTGCCTCAAAAAATTGCGAGCAAAGTTGCTGGAGGGATGATACACTGTGCAATGGCATTGCAAGTTGCGGCAATGCGTTGCGAAAAGTAGACATGAGTTCTACTTCGTGCAACGCTACGCGCAACAAAAAAATTGCAAGACAACTCTTGTTACACTGTGCAATCCTTCAGCAACTTGTTTCGCAACGCCGTTGCGAGACAAGTTGCTGAGAAAATTGCACAGTATAACAGCGCCTTTAAGGGTGAAATCTTAGTTCTAATAATAGCGCATGCGCAGAAGACATACGAAAACCTAGGAAACAACAGAAAACAAACATTCGTGTTATTTATCTAAAAGTACGTCCATTAGGTTGTTTTTTATCAGCGGGGAACACTTATTGCGCGTTTCAGATTAAGTCATTCCCAGTTGGACAAGTTGAACTCTTGTCACGGTTTAGTACACAATCAAACGATTTCCATGGTGACGATTTCAAACAATGAAAACATTCACTGTGCAAAACAAAGAGGTGCAACTCAATTCTATTTAAAATTCCATTAACTAGTTCAATATTCTCCACAGTAGAGTTAATTTTGATAAATGGGGGTCGTCAGTGGGTCTGCAGTATTTGTCGACTGACTTCTACACGCGAACTAACACGGCGGTCAAAAAATGCGGACTTGTGTGATCATCACCGTTTTCGCTCTCCGTAAGTTTTTACTCGAAAATTCTTATTTGTTAACTATACTTGATTCCATTTTCATTTCTTAGTTCAATCCCTGTGGGAATAATATTCTGGGATTCGATGAAACATTTCTTAGTATTCAATTAACCATTCTCTGTTGTCCACGGCTTGTTAATCGCAAGAGGAGAACTTGTATTTCAAACAAGCTTTAAAGAAGTACCCTCAGGAGAATTGAGAAGAGATGAAAAAAAGTTGTATTTTTGTAGTTATTTTTGGCGATATCATTGAGTAGATAAGTAAATATGATATAGTTTATTTGTCAATAAACTATAGAAAGTCAATGAACCATTGATCAGAAACCTGTACAAAATATATATTTATAACTTTTTTTATTTACCGTCAAGTAAGAATTGTTGATTTAAAAATAGGATTGTAAATTCAAAGGCTTTTGGGAATACCTTTGTAATCTTATAGTTATTCTCAGTTGTACTAAACTGAACGATGCCTTCAAGCCATTTTTCGTGTTTGCGTTTATTCATCATATTCAGTATTTTGTACATTGTATTACTTAATTCTCTCTTATTCGATAATTCAATCAATCCATTGAAATGAATTTTACGACTTTCCAATTCTTTTCAAATGCATCATTAGTGGAAAATATAATAAATTCGTCTTGTATGTTCTACTTCACGGTTGTCACTAGAAAAACACATAAAGCGCTGTGTTGGAAACAGTTAGATAAAATACATCATTTTAAAGCATAATCCATGCTATCAATGTCTTTTTTCACACTTATGAATAAGAATAAGAATGGGCTTAGCATAATTCATATTGTAGGGCCTTTTGAACACATACAAAAAAATGGGATTTGAGTTTATTTGGTTAATTGGTCAATAGGCTACCAAAAATCCAGAGAGATGCGGAGTTTTCACTAATCTGGAGTCTGAACACTTTGTTGGCTTTACGGTGGCGTTTGCCAGTTTTAGTCCGCCGGGACGCGTTATGCCAACGGTGGTAAAAAGCAAACGAAACACAACTTTTTTTTGTCTTTTCATGTATTTCTCTTAGCTCCAAAAGCCAAGCAACATATCAAAAACTAACATATAATTTGGACATTGACTTAGGGGCTGTTTATATAAAAGCAAGTTGTCCCTACTAGCCAATATAGCTCTTATTTTAATTTGTGTTCATCTGGAAAGGAAGGAAGACATACGAGTTATCTCAGCTAGCTTGGACAATTGGCCTTAATGTAGACAAAACAGCGCATGAATTTAGTTTATTCTTAATTGAATTTGTCTCATTTTTTCAATGAATTTACTTATGATATTTCTTTATCACAAATTACTTTGTAGAAAACAAATATAACTAATATAAACTAATTGCAATGTTTATATGTTGGTATAGTTCAAAAAGTTAATTATATTTGGCTCTTGGTAATCGCCCTCACATCGTATAAACACTTATGTACTTTACCCATCTCCTTTGCAGCATCTATCTGCATACCGTCTATCTGCATTTGTACAGTTTTAAAATGTTCTTAAAGTTTTTCTTTTGCATTGTGTGTGTGGGTGTGGGTGTGTGGGTGTGGGTGTGCAACTCAGTTAATTCTCTTGACCGAAATGAATTATTTAATAAATTATAATTGATTTTAAAAATCGTAATTTCTCATTCAATTTCAATTTATTTCAGATCTTCCGACTACTTTTCCATAGAAAATAAACATCGCACTTTTTTCCTGCTTGTCCTTCACTATTTTTACGTTAACTGGGCACAAATTTGGTTAATTAGTTTATTGAATTTCGCGGTTATTTGTTTATCACAAATTTCAATTTCGGTAAAAATGTAGTTCTTACAAATTCATTTTCTTTCTGAAAGTGGATTGTTGAAAGAATTAATTTAACGTTCTCAATCGCGGAAATTACATCTGAACTCGTTCAACTTCTGCAAATAAATTATAATTCTAAATGATATGGAATCCTGCCTATTAGAAACAAATTAAATGTCGATTATTAATTGGCTGTACATTCTTTAAATATTATGTCATTTTCTGTTAGAGATTGGGCGGTCCCAAATACGATTGGGGATAGCGAATAGGAAGCTAATTCAAAAATAGTATCAGACGATCTAATTATTTGATTTATTAAATCTAATAAAATTTATTCATACGATTTATTAAATCTGCTGTACATAGATCATTTGAATTATTGTTCTTAGTACTGACTTCAACTAACTTTTTTCATCTTTCATGTTCGTCACAACTCAAATTCTTCCAATCGCAGACACGCTTTTAAATCGTTTAACACCGAGTTTCGATTCGAAAGCACCAATTTAAATACCAAATAACTTGATATTTGTAACATTCGTGTTATTTGAATGTTTGTTTTGATACATTTGACTAGTTTTGCACAAATTAACTAAACCACGAACACCCCCAATGACGTCTCCTGATAACGTCATCCCTGCATGACGTCATTTCAGTTCCAACTGTTGAGATGGTGAGATACGTCTTTTTTTTTAGTATGTAGGAGTACTTTTAACAATATAATTGTTTTCTCGTGTATATAAATCAACCTTATCGGCTCAAATGTCAAGTTTTAAATCTCGAAAAATGAGTCCTGTGATGAATCAGTTTCCACATTGTCACGGAACTGAATTGTGTTTCTAAGGCATATCCGAATATTGTATCTTGTTGCATATATACACACAGGCTTACCATTCTCTACATTAGTGGAGGCAGTTGTTCGGGCTTCCTGTGGTATCTGAATTTCTCTTCTAGATTCTCTCTCTTAGCGTTGATGTTTCATGAAATGAAATGACCTCCCGAAAGTAGAAGGCCTAAAACCGCTCTTATTGATACTTTTATGGCAAAATGTACAGCACAAACCCATATATAACTTATGATCTTTATTATTATTTGAAAAAAATCACAAAAAATCAACGCTAAGAGAAATAATCTAGAAGAGATTCGAGCTTTGAAACGGTAATTCAGCTACCACAGGAAGCCCACACAACTGCCTTCACTAATGTAGAGAATGGTAAGCCTGTGATCTACCCTGCAAGCTACAGCTATGTTCTATTCAACCCATTTTCCATGGAAACGGCTTTATGACACACGCCAGAAGCCCATGATACACACGATAGGCTCGCAAAGGATTACTAGCTTGCGAAAATGACGTCATGCTACGTCACTCATATTGCCAAAAAGTTGGGGAAGCCTCGGAAAAGGATCTTTCTCTCGTTCGCTGAAGATAATCTATATTTAAAGTGCAATTTGTTTTGCAACTCTTCTCGCAATTCACACTACTAATACAGACTAGTTCTTTGGTACAAGATGACGTTAGATATATTCTTAATTCTCTATTTAGTCGGTATGTATTATACAACCCATCTTGTTAACTTCAAATATACGAGCCTGCAAACGTTTCATCCAATTATATATCCATAAATGGGTGAACGCCAATGTTTTTATAGTTTTTCAAATTATTTTTTAGTTGGACAGTTGTAAATTCAATGAGGTGATTGATTTCTTTTAAAAAGAGAAAAAAGAAAAAGAAAAAGGAAAAATAAAGGAAATTTTGAATTTTTTGAATTTCATGATCACTACAAAATCGTTGGATCGACTGTCCTTTGATAGAAGAGTCGTAAAAGAAATAGAAAACCTAAATGTAAGAATAAAATAATTTTCTTCACAGACTTTTACAGTTGTTTGAGCATGTTATCACTAGGCGGTCTTAAACAAAAGATTTAATAAAAACGCTGTCCAACTTCATCTATAAATTTATTTGTTTTTATGCGACTCATCGTATTTTCCGACTAAAGAAGAACTTGTCTTCTTTGTTGGGACAAATGTCTGTTTAGTCTAAGTATTTGTATGCCAGATAAAATGATTTCTCGAAATTCAATCTAGAGACGAGGGCTGTAATAACGCACTGCAGGCATAATGTACTTCAAGTGGATGGTCGACGAAAACACTTCAAACTATTTCTTCTGAGATAATTGACAATGATTTTTATTACAACTAGGGAATTGCTAAGTCGCTTGGCTCGATTTTATCGATGTACTGTTTTCGTTTTCTTCAGTTTAAAAAAGTCTTAATATAACGGTGTTTTTATGATATAATGTGTTTGGTAAGTTTCACGTACCAGATTAAAGAAGAGAAAGTTATTTGTAAGTACTTTAAAACGAGCGGGAACTGATTGAACAGCATAAATCAGCGATGTGCTTTCGTTTCCAAGGAAACCGACCGAAAACTAGAAACCTGAAATCAAACGTACCGGCGCCAAAAATTGCTAATGAATGAAACCGCTGTTTGCCAGGTGTTTTCTTGAAACTAGTTGCACAGGCAGACTTTCTTTAAATATACATTTGTCATGGTTTGCTTAAAAGTAAAATTTCACCCGGGAATATATTGATTTATTTGATTGTTTTTTTGTTTTTTGTTTTGTTTTTTGCCTCTTTTACTTATTTCTATTGGTGTTTATATTAGTTGAGTTCATGCGGTTTCATCTAACTCTTAATTAGGGAATCTCTATCGAAGTCAAATCTTTATTGTACAAATTCGACGAAACTCATAATTGAATCTCTAATCCTGTAGTTACGGTCAGTTTAGCTTTTTCCGTCACAGCGTAAATATTATATATATATTTGTTATGTTAATTTTTATTAGACTTTTGTAAGAAATTGCCCTCCCCTCTCCGTCATAGAGTAAATATTATGTATTAAGGTTAATCATTTTGTTGGACTAGTACTTTTGTAAGAAACTTATAAAGAAGGGTGAGGAAAAGCCTGTTCGCTAACCCGACCTCTCAAATCCAAAAACTTGTTCCCCTCCCCTCTCCCTCCCTCTCCATCATAGAGTAAATATTATGTTAGTAAGACTAACTTTTGTAACAAAAAAGCTTATGAAGAAGGGCAAGGGAAAGCCTCTCAAATCTAAAATTTTGTTAACCTCCCCTCCCCTCCCCTCCCTTTACCTCCCCTTCCCTCCCTTCCCCTTCTCTTCACCACCCCAATATGACGTTATCAGTCGCCCTATTTCTGTTATCCTATGGACAATCAATGGTACTTATGAGCACGAACTTAGACAAAAGTTCCTTTCCCTCCCCTCTCCTCCCCTCCCTAGCTTCCCCTCCCCTATCCTCACCACCCAATCACATTCCCTTACCAATCACCTTTTGTCTGTTATTTGTAGTGTTTGCAGACGTGTCCCATGGCCGTTCAAATGGTTCTTATGAGCACGAACTTAGAGAAACGTTACTGGAAAAATATGACAAAGTGGTGCGTCCACAAGCGCCTGATACTCCTGTTGTGGTGGAATTTGGACTGAACACGCCGGGTCAGCGGTGTGTTGTTTTGACCTGTTGCCACGTCAGCAAAAATGGCGTCTGTCCGAGTTTTTCTTGGGTGGGGACTGGTAACGAGTTAATCGCATTAAATTGAGGGGTCCCCTATAGGGATGAATTCACAGTTGGCAGCTTTGCTTCACTTGGATTGTGTGAAAGACGTTCTGCGGTTTAATTTGGTACCAAACATGCCTATATTTTCAAAGAAATTATTTTTTTATTAGATCGAGAAGTATGTCCTTTTAGAATAATGAGTCAGTGTGTTCGCAAAAGCCTCATTTTCTCGTTGGAAAGGATTTTTTCAGGAGATTTTAAAAGGTGAGTTGGGTTATTGACAGGCTAGGTGATGTCTTCAGGATCATTCGTATGATTTTTGTTTTTACTTAAACGTTTTTCTTTCTTGTTTATTTTATTTTTCTTAATGCAGGTTTGAACAGACGCCATTACCGTTTTTTTGAACTGTTGCTTTTTGAACGTATCAGCAACAGACATGAGCTGGAAGGCTGAACATGCCCCAAACAAAAAATCGCCGCTTTCCCTTGGCAGAATTTATGAAAACAAGGAAAGAAATTCGACAAAATATCGTGAACAAAAACCGAAGACTGGTATGCGAGAAAAAAAAGATAGAAAGATTAGAAGAGAAGGTAAGTTATGTATTCCAATTAAGCTTACATTTCATACATAAACTTAGATAGCTTATGCAATCTAAATACATATTGAGAAATCTGTCAAAAAATCAATAATAATAACCATATAGTCCTATTCTACATTAAATTGATCTATAAATGAATAATTATTTATTGATCTTGCTAACCAGCCACTTAATATAAGATTTTTAGACTTATAAAATGTTAGATTAAATAGTTTATAGTTATTAAGGACACTTTAGAAATTTACTTAGGATATATTGTAAGTGAATTGAAGCTTGTCGAGATGCACATAGTCCAGTTTACAGCTCTGTTTATTGATAAATTATAGTTTTGGTTACCTTGACTTGAATCTATTATTTGTGGTCAAGATCTAACTATAAAAATGGACTATTGCAGTGATTATTATTATTGTCCCCAGTACTGACACTAGGTTTACTCTACCTAATATAGTCTATACAATATTAATAACTTCCCCTTCCCTGTAAAGCTGAGCTTATAATCAGTTGGTCCTGCTTGGTGTGTACAGTGTGAGCATCATGCTATAGAATTAGCACAATTTGGTAGCATTTAGTACTATAAGGTTGCACAATTTTAATGCTTCTTCACTACCGGTAATCCTACTACTAGGGTTGCCCTTCCTACTTGTAAGGTGCCTTTATGTATGCTAATATATTTTTTTATTATTATTTATTTGCTTGTCTAACAATGTCTTTAACATATCATAACTAAGCTTAAGACTTCTTTTTCCAGTTTGAAAAAGCAAAACAAAGGAGAGAGAATGTACTCCAGGACTTGCAAAATTTAGTAAGTAATTTACTAAAATTATATATTATAAAGTATTTATATACACACTTGCTTTAAAAATGGCTGATTAATAGCCGAGCTCCATAACATTGATTTTTCATGGCTTAATTGCTTAGGCCATCACATTTTCCATCAGGGCACGTACCACCACAGGGTACCTGTGTGCTCTGTTAACTTGCTAATGCAGAGAATGAAAACATTCCAAATAATTTAGTCAAAAGTAGATAGAGAATTATTTTTTCTTATTTTTGCAAAGTGAAAAGTATGTTTTTTGAAGTCATGTCTGTCCTGTGTGTGTACGAAAACCGTTTTCTGACTTGAAAGACTCACTAAAGATGAAGACGCATGCACAGAAAATGCAATAAGGGAGCGTTCATAATTTACCTAGAGGGGGCTATGATGATTTTGATTGGGGGACATTGTTTTTCCCTTATGTGATTTGGGTGGGGGTGGGGTGGGGGCGGTGTGTGTGTGTGTGTGTGGGGGGGGGGGGCTAATGAAAAGTTCCTTATTAATTAAATCATTTTACCTTGGTTAATTGACATCTCTTGGGGGGGAGGATATCCTTAGATCAACAGGGGGGCCTCCAAAAATGAAAAATAAAAAATAAAAAACCATCATAGCCCCCCCTCTAGATAAATTATGGATTCTTCTGAAACCTGAGCAAGAAAAAAGTGACCTATAGACCAGAAAAACCTGATCCAGTGCAAGAACAATCTTTCAGTTCTTCAGTAAACACTTGATAAAAGGTACATTTATTGATGATAACTAAGATTTCGTAGTGTGAAGTCGATAAAATATGTGTTAATTTGCTGCAGAAACTCTACACAATTGGAAAACATTGACAGAAAAAAACCTGGATAGTTGTCATTTTTACTTTCTTATGGTTTTTCTTTTCGTTTATTACCTATGAACTAGAAAAGTAATATTTCAAATGATATTTTTTGTTTTTGATCCCATTTTGGAGGGGGAAAAAGTTTTTCAGAAAAAAAATTTCAGCAATTTTGGCTGAAAAAGGCCGCTAAAACACATGAAAATCAAGTTAATGTTTACGGCCTCAACACAGCAGAAAGATTCTATGAAACCAAATTCAAAATCTGCCATGTAAGCTTATAAAGTTTTTATATTTTTGTAGACAATTCATTTATTGGTTAATGAAATAGAAAAAATAATATATATCACACCAAATATCCCCTATTCATTTGGCTATAGTTAATCTTTTTCATCTGGAAAACTACACATAAGCAAAACCATGAGCTTAAACTTGAGCTCAGTAAAATTTGCTTGTGTTTATGGTAAGGATTAGCTCACTTTGCTGGCTAACTAAAAAAATAAATTGAGAATATCTTTAAAAACCAATTACTATAACTTAAAGAAAACTTTTTTTGCTTTGAAAAATCAGTCTATTGGCAGTCTAGATGTGAAGTTTCACACACATTTTTAAAACTGCTTTTCGATGTTCATGAGTTCATGTTCACTGAGTTGTTTATATGGTAATTTCATTTTCTTGTAAGACACTTTTACTGGATAACTTAATTGTAGAATATTAAAAACCAATTACTAACAAAGAAAATATTATTTTGCTTTAATTTATTAAAAAGTCTGCTCTGGATTTGAAGTCTCACAAACTTTTAATTTCAACAACTGCTATCTTTCTCAAAAAAATGCATTTTCCTAACATTTTTCTCAAAATTATTTGCTTTATATTCTACATTTATGTTCTAAAATGCATGAATAATTTCTCATCGATTTGAATAAGTCTGTCAATCCTTTTGAAGGCTTAAAATAGTGATTTTCTGTTTAGTCCTTCCTCTTTGTGATTGCAGTATAACAATCACAAGAGTTGGTCACGCAATATGTTTTGTAACGCAGTGTCACAGAGTTGTCACATATTTAGGACTATATAAACATTGGGAGATCTGCTCTTAGGCAGTGCCTAAATATATATTATGTTTGCATTTAAGGTAATGTGTAACATTCTTAAACAAGATTGAGTGTTAAGTGTTGCACTCTATGTAGCATAAGTAAGTTTCTCTTATGTTAATGTTATTAATATTAAAATTCATATTTTTATTACATCAGGGAAACATACCAGAGGATTCTAGAACAGTTAAGCCAACTTCATTGGAGAAGAATGAATCAACAATGTCCAGAAGCACTGCATCTGCCCGAAGAGAAAAAACATTTTCTGCTGCTCTCAAAATACATGGTGGTTCAATATCAAAACCAAAACCAGCATATGATGGTTTGGTTGATACAATGAATAAGAAGTTTACCATTAAGCACTTCAAGGACTATTTTGGTAATCACAGAGTAGTAAAGGAACACGTACTACCAAAAGTGTATGAAAAACAACTAAGAGAGTTCGAAAATTCAGCTGCAAATGTGACTCGCAGTATATCTGTGTTTTATTCCGGTGGAGTTCTAGGAAAAAGAAAATATCAGGCTATTCGTGTGGCAGAATCAATGCAGTCTAATCCAGGTGGAAAAAAAACAGCTCTCTGTGTTATGAAAGGCTGTAAACTACCTAAGCTACTAACATACAACAGTCTTAAAAATGAAATTAATAAGATTGACATTGGGGATGTTTATTCTCTTGATGAAGGTGAGCTTGCTTTTATGGATGATAGCACTGATTCAGTTAGTGGCTGCTATAGAGACCTGCGTCAATTCCTCCCTCGTCTTGCAAAGTTTTATCTTAGTGTAAATGATACAAGAAAAGATAAACTGAAATGGTTTTCAGAAAATAAAAACACCTTTTTGGTAGCACTGGGGGGTGACGGCTGTCCGTTTGGAAAACATGAAAGTGCCTGCTCTTTTCTAGTTAGTTTTATCAATGTTGGTCATAGAGTTGCATCCAGTGATGAGAATTACCTTATTTTTGGTGGAAACTGTGATGAAGGGCATATTGTAATCAAGAAGTATGTTCAGATGCTTGTGAAACAAATGTCTGATCTTGATAGAAAAACAGTTTCATATGATGGAATAGATATGGTCTTCAAATTTGAAGAATTCCCCAATGATATGAAGATGTTATGTACATTGGCTGGAGAGATATCAAATGCAGCAACCTATTTTTCAACATTTGCAAATGTTTGCAAGGGTAATTCAAGTGATGTAACAGGCACATTTGGAAACAGACCAAATGACACATGGAAGCCCTTTACATATAAAGAGAGATGTGAAGTAAGCCAAAAGGTTTCTAAGTTCAAAGAAGAGTTATCAAATTCCTGTCTAGCTGAGTCTACTGCAAGGTCCAAAGTAACTACTTATATTGGTACACTGAAAAGTAGACAAGAATTTGAACCTCTAATTGGTGAGTTTGTCGACAAGTTCCACATAGAGCCTCTCCACATGAAAAATAATGCCTGGCAGCAATGGCAGAAAGGATTACTAAAGCTAGCAATATCCAAGTCAAACATCCCACCAGCCTGCAGTAGTTTTAAGGATGTCAACCCAGAATCACCTTTTGCAAGATATGTCAGCACCATCCAGTATGAAGTAAAAGCCAAATGCCTTGCAAGAAAAATTAAAAAGTGGTTTAATGAAACAAAAGGAAATGGCAAGGAGTTAGAATACAGGCTAACAGGTAAAGACTCGAGACTACTTTGCCATAACTTTATGTTACTTGTCAAATGTGTGAGTGTAGATGGGGAATCAAGCAAAGAGAGATTTTCAGTACTAGTATATGCTTTCATTGGCCTGAAACTGAGGAACTGTGTTTCCATCTTTAGTCGACTTGAAATTGATCTGGAACAGATCAGGGATTTGGAAGAGAATTCACAAGCATATTTTAGAGCTAATGCTATGTTTGTTCCAAAAGCAGTTACTCCAACAGTTTGGTCAATGGGACATATCATTCCAGCTCATACTAAATTCTTTTATGAAAAATACTCCCAAGGACTGCTAACAAATACAATGGAGGGAAGAGAGGCTAAGCACATTGTACTAATGAGACTGAGTCAAAATACCACGTATCAAAACCGCTGGAAAGAAATCTTTAGGCATGAGTTTGTCAAGCTAATATGGCTTCGAGAGCAGGAGGGATACAGCAGTAGGGAGCCACCTAATGCAAGAAATGTTTATATACCACCAAATGTGCACAAAGAGAGCCACTGTTACTGTGGTTTGCAAAAAGCGGCCACACAGGATCCTTTCTGCTGCTTTTGTGGTGACGACTTGATGAAAGAGCTTGAATTGTGCACAAAACAAGGCAAGATCACAAAGAAAATGAAGCCAATTTTAAGCCGAAAGTAGCCCGTAAATGGTCAGTGGAAGTACGCAAAAAATTATAGAAAATCAAGCATGGTGGAAAGAACTGTAAAGAAAATTCGCTTAGAACTTCCAGAGGTGGAAAGGGGTATAAATTATGAATGCTCCCTTAGATGTAATATTTATAAATTATTATGGAATTTATGCTTCATTTGCATTGGTATTTATTAATATGAAGATTTTTGACAATTTTTTTAGAAAAACAACAACATTTTTACAGCTGCATTTTGCAAAGCAGTAAACAATCATTTGAATTGAAAAATGTTAACTTTTTGGACATTTGTGCCCAAGATTCTTTTTTAATTCAGAAATTATTTCCAATATGATTGATTTTATACATTTCAATAATTCATTCAGCAATTTCTTGTCTTCAATTTTTTGTATAATCAGGAAATCATATTGATATGCTATTTCTGCTTTGCTCTCATTGAGCTTTTTAAACTTTGAAACAAAATTAAATATATTTTTAAATAAAACTGGATTTCAATTTCATCTTCATTGAATGCCCTTGTCATTGACACCCCTATAGTAAGTCATAAGCAGATTGCTGTTAATAGTGAGGCATTTTGCCCAAACAGGTGACATTTCAGCTCAAAATATTTGACAAATGAGAAATGGCATGAAATGTAAATGGAAAATATGCTATACATTTAGATTTTATATATTTTTGCCATTTCTTTTTTGTCAGACATAATATTTTGCATTGAAACTTCACCATCTTACTAATATTGAGGTACTCTCTTCATTTCTGGAATTCATTTTGACACTGAGGTCTTGATTTAAGGAAGTTATGTCACATGACCAAAAGGAAGAAAATATTTTTTTTTGTTCATTTTGTTTTGTTTGTTTGTTTTGTTTTTCGTTTGTTTGTTTGTGTGTTTGTTTGTTTTTTGTTTGACATCCTTTCTTACATGGCACTTAATCCATGAAACAAAATCTAATAGTCAGTGCCTAATAGTCTAATCAAAACAAAAGAAAACAATGGACATAGTGTCTACTAATTAACAATTAGACTAATATCTGTTTCACGGATGAAGTGCCATCACTCTATTATACTATACTATTAGTCTGTTTTGTTTTTGATCTTTTGTATGTTTTCAATAGGCCCTTTGCAGGATCTGGTCACATGACCTGGTTATATTTCAAAAGGGCATGCTAAAACAAACATTTTCTGAAAGTTTGAGCTTGATGTCTTCAAAATAAAGCTATAAGAATATTTTGAAATCGTCAAAAATAACAAGGATATGTATGACTGACTGGCAAGCCAGTCAGCAGCACAAAACTTATAAATAAATTTTGGTGATTTCAAAATTATTTCAAAAAATTCTTATAGCTAGCTTCATTCTAAAAAAGTCGTGCAAAGGGCCTATTTACATTAGACCTCAGGTAAGGATGCAGTTGAGATAGCTATGGGAAACAATAATATTGAAATACATGTAGTAATTGCACATCATATGTCGTAAAAGTTGGACCTGTCAGGGAAAGGTGAGTCCATGAAGCTAAGCAAGAACAGAAAGTCCACACAGAGACAGACAGACAGACAGAGACACAGAGACAAAGAAACAACTAAAAGACATTACAAAAATATGAGCAAAACTAAATACAAGTACATCAAGGGTTATTTTTCCTTTAATCATAATAAAATGCTGCCTATTATTTCAAACTGTGCTGCATTTACACTTGTATACAACAGAAAACTGTCTTGATGTACTTATTTTATTATTCTGTCTTCACTTTGATCAGTGATGTTTTTCAAATATGCAGAACTAAAGTCTGGTAAATTGTGAAAGCTAGCCATACCTGTGCTATAATTACACTTTATTCATCATGAAAAGCAAAGCCAAACTGATTCCAGACTCCATAATAACATTCAAATGTGAGTTCTTGTTTTTTCTTGTTGTAAGCAATGGAACAAGTTTTTTTAGTGTTAATAATCACTTCTGCTCTCCACATATTCGAAAACCTTTTCTTCAGGTAGACCTCCATGTCAGCTACTGAAATGCCTGAAATCTCTTTAAAGTCACGAACAAACCTTGCTTTCTCAGTAAATTCTACACGTAAAATATGTGATTCAAAATTTCCCTCGGTAATCAAACCAAACTGAGAATATCCAGACGTGACTGCTTTTTGGAATCCTGAAAATATAGCCACAGGGAGATTTCTTGTGAACTGAACGTGCCAAGGGTTTCTTATTCCCATCCTTCGAGTAATTCTCCTTTTCAACATCTTCAACCACATTTGGGTTTCTTCTTTAAGGACTTCTCCGAGTGAAATGGTGCCCTGAAGAACTCTTGAAATTGGGGGTCCTTCGTTAGAGTGCTTGAGTACAAGAGCTTTTATAATTTCTGGTGCTTCATTCATGAACGAAATTTTGTTATCCACACTCTTTAAAGCTGAAAGTTTTGAACACATCGTTGAAATAACTTGACTTTCTGAAATTTCTTCAGGAATTTCTGGATTTTCTTCATCAGAAGAGTCTTCGAAGAGTTTCTCTAGCACCTCTGGAAGTTCTAAGCGAATTTTCTTCACAGTTCTTTCCGCCATGTTTGATTTTCGATAATTTTTTGCGTACTTCCACTGACCATTCGCGGGCTCCAAATTGAACAAAACAGGACGATACTGACCCGGCGTGGAAACTAAACCGACTAGTTAAAGTAGTAAGTATATGCACACATACAATATTAATCAGATGGAAAACCATTTTAATTGACAAAAAAGATCACTAAGCAGAACCTGGTTGCTAGTTGAGTGCCATACGAGGAGAGGGGAGTTGAGCGCCAGATACACCTTTTTATCGTAAAAGAACACTCAACAAATAGAATGATTTAGAAAAATGGAAATATATAAATACGAGAAGAAGAAAGGAACGAAGAAGAAAGAAATGAAGAAAAAAGAAATAAAGAAGAGCAAAAAAAAGCAAAAGAGCAAAAAAAAAAAAAAAGCCGAGAGCAAAAAAGAAATTGCCAGGAGTGACCGTGTAACAACAACTAGCCGGGGAGGAGTGGGGAGATTTCTGACAAGGAGGGTTAAAAATATTTACAAAAAGTTGAGCAGTTCAATGTACAAGAAAAACAGATAAAAAGAAGAAGAAATGAAAAAAGACAAAAAAGAAAGAAGAAAAGCAAAAAAAGAAAATCAGTGCTCCGGCTGAGGATCGAACCAAAACACAAAAATGCCCCGGACAATGCATCCAGACACCAGAGGAGCTGAATCATCGCATTGACTTAACGGTACGGCTGAAGATTTCTGCTCCAACCCCGCTATCTTTCGGCAGAACACAAGTTACAACGCTAACCCGGCAAGCCGGGCCAGTGAGGGAGAAATTAGCCGGGTCCTAGTCCATTTGTACCTAATTCCACGCGTTGCGCCACTGCGTCCTACGGATGACGTAGCAGCAAAATTTTGGTACTTACAGTAGTCCAGTCTGAACAATAGTCATTGTTGTGTAGATTAATTTGTCCTTGGGAATCACTGGTGCACGGGACGCGAAGGTTGCGCACTAATCAACCTATTCATGATGAGTGTAAAAATACTTTTTTGGCTTTATGCAAATATGACTCTTCTAAGGCTACATGAGGTCATGATCAAATGTTTGAAAAAAATCGATTGGAGCTACATTTTCTGCTACAATTTTCGATTAGAGCTACATTTCCGCGCCTCTACGGGGCTGGCTATTTCACAACGCCACTTTTTCGTACGTTTTCCGTTGCTCGTCCATTTTTAACTACTGAAACTCCTTTACTGCATGTTTGTCTTTCTATGAGAGTTTGAATACAAAAAACGTTAACTACAATGTATTTTGGACTGAACCAGAAGGATTCTCGTTAAAGAGGTTGGATGGAGGGGACCACAGTATTGATGTTTTGTTGGTCTTTGTAGTGTTCACCACATAATATACATTCATTTGTGTTGCAGGACAGCAAAGAGGGAACCATTATAGTAGATACCTGGGTTATTATGGTAAGTTGGTACTCGGAAGAAAGGAAGGATGCAAGGAAAGAAGGAAGGAAGAACGGAAGGCTAAGAAAAACAGAAGGGCGAAAAGAATGAAGAAAGGAAGGAAAGAAAAAAGGAAGGAAGGAAGGAAGGAAGGAAAGAAGAAAAGAATGGATGGGTGGGTTGATGGATGGATGGATGGGAAGGATGGAGGATTGATTGACAGGAAGCAAGTGAACAAGTGATGACTACATAAATTTTAATTATCTCCTTTTTTAACAGAATTGGAACAATTCATTCTTCAGCTGGGACAAAAGCAAGTACGGAGGAACGGACAAAATTCGATTTGAACCAACAGAAATATGGTTCCCTGACGTCTCCTTGTACAACAAGTAAGCATTTTCGCGCTTTATTTATAGGTGTAGTGAGGTAACCCTGTGGAAGACATGCCTGTCGCTCAGTATTAAGATAACAGACTTCTCTGTATTTCATTTGTTTAGAATGTTTTTATGTAGATAGACTTCGTTTTACATTGTACTTTTCTTACAATATATCTCTCTTCTCATATGCTAGTTGCACGACTTCTACTTTCTCTCCACACACACTGTCTCGCCCCAGTCCCCTACTGGGCTGGACGAGTTTTATACGATTTGTGTAAGCGAGATGTTTACTTTGAAAAAATTGATCTATTTGCGGTGATTGAGTCTTTTCTGCCAGGGATGTGATGACAATTTATACAGTAACTGGTATATTACGCGCGCTCATAGATTCACAGAAGACGTCAAAATGTGGTGAGAACAACAGTCACGCCACTCGACCTCGTCTCTTGGCGTACTTTTTTTGTTCTCACCACATTTTGACGTCATCTGTGCATCTATTGGAGTACAGACACACGGAAAAATATAATCAATTCAACCCGCGCGGGTTCAAGTAGCCCTTTGCATAGTACTGCTAATCATATGCAGATACCTCTGACTCACTTTGATGCAGCTAAAAAGATTAGTAGGGCACCAGTGCCCAGCTACAAGATTTTGAGACGTTAATAAAGTTGTTGTTGTTGTTATGATGATGATGATGATGATGATTGTTGTTGTTGTTGTTGTTGTTATGACATACAGTGGTTAGGTGGTTATTTTGTTTTACTGAACCAAAGCGAGGCGAAGAGTGTATCTGCATATCATAAGTAGCTTTACGCAAAAGGCCTAGGTCTATATCTCCTGTGATGAACTCGGGACGAAATCGGACATGATAATGCATCATTTTCTTAAGTGAAAGAAACGCTTAGATTATCAGAAACTGTATCATTTACATGATTTGTTCGTCTTCATAATCTACAGTGCAGATTCCAATACCCCAAGAGCCGGAGGGCCAGAATTGTTTAGCAATATTGTTGTCGTTGAAAACACTGGTTTGAATATTTGGAGTGGTCCAGCAACGTTCACAGCTAGCTGTGAAATGAACCTCGAGGCCTGGCCGTTTGACGACCAAGTATGTAGCCTAAAATTTGGCTCATTTGCGTATGGATCTGGCCTACTTAAGCTAACCACCTTTAAAACAAAGAGTGCCAAAGGAGGTATATTGGATATTTGTGTTTCAATTGTAATGAACAGACAGTGTCGCCCCATGTAAAGGAATCCGGAATCCGGAATCCACGAAAAATTTGATTTTGGAATCCAGAATCTAGAACTTGGAATCCGGAATCCAGTCCTTGGAATCCAGAATCCAGCCCTTGGAATCCATAAGACAGCTCTAGGAATCCGGAATCTTGCATCACTCCGGATTCCCTTACATAAGGCGAACAGTGAAATCTTACTATTAGACAAGGCGCAAAACTGAAAAAGTCGATCGCAAAAAGTGCAGAGGGCATTTTGGGGTAGAGGCTGGTAACATAACTATTCTAAACTAATTTTTCATGCTGAATCCGAATATGACTGTTACCAAGACGTATTCTGCAATCTTATCGTGTAAATGACGTATTTTGTGAATTGCTACAGTCATTTCATACTAACAGCTTTTTCGTGTAATTCCAAAAGTTCCCAAACTTAAAAACAATTACCATAGCTGGAAAGAGCATATCAAAATCAGTAAAACTGTGAAGTTTGAAGGATATCAGTTGAAAAATCAAGGAGATACAAATTTTAAAAAATCGAAATTTGTTTGTATCTCTTGCATAATTATAACTGTAAGTGTTTTCATACAAAATAAAAATTTTTTGAAAATTTTTATCTCCTTGATTTTTCAACTGATATCCTTCAAACTTCACAGTTTTACTGATTTTGATGTGCTCTTTTCAGCTATGATAATTGTTTTTAAGTTTGGGAACTTTTGGAATTACATGAAAAAGCCGTTAGTATGAAATGACTGTAGCAATTCACAAAATACGTCATTTACACGTATAAGATTGCAGAATACGTCTTGAATTGGTAACTGTGATATTCGCATTTAGCATGAAAAATCGGTTTAGAATAGTTATGTTACCAGCCTCTACCCCAAAATGCCTCTAGGTATACGATTTTTCGAAAATGTGCCTTGTCTATATACTGAAGTAACCACCTTTGAATGTGATCAAACTTACGAGAGATTTATACCCTTTCACGCTAAATAAATTGTTTTGAAGTGTACTTTTATAAACATATATATAGGTATATGTACTTCGTGGATGGGGTTGATGAACTCGACCAAGAGTGCATATGTATATGTATATGTACGTTATGGGTAGTTATGTAAACCCGGTTTTTTTCTTTTCTTTTTTTTCTTTTCTTTTTTTTTTTTTTTCTTCTTCTTTGCTTTGCTTTTTTCTTTGCTTTTTTCTTAACTTTGCTTTGCTTTTTTCTTTGCTTTGCTTTTTTCTTTGCTTTCCTTTGCTTTGCTTTGCTTCGAGTCCTTCAGGCTCAGAGTTTTGAAAATAAACTGGTTTACTTAAGCTTCCGTCCTCTACAGAGCGTGAAATCTAGACTTTTCACATTGTAGTTTTGCAGAATACAGTTGATTTTTCTACAGCTCTGCTCATTTGCACGTGCAGTTATTGTATTTTGTAATTAAGGTCATTAACTTATGCCGATGTCGTCCTCGTTGCCGTCTTTAACGTCTCCGCTGAGGGAGATTACGAGTTGGGGCTTGGAGGGAGTACTCCTTTGAAATGTTTCAATCAAGAACACACTGGCGCACACTAACTGGTATATTGAATTTCCATTCATTTCCAGATAATTTCCAAGAAAACGCAAACTGGGAATTGAGCTCAGATCTGCCGGTTGAAATTAAGAAAAATGACTTTGGGAAATGTTGTCCGTATACGTTCGATGAGATCTCATTCAAAATTAACATGGGTCGTCGCTATCGCTACCATCTGTTCTACCTGGTCGCTCCCTGTGTTGCTCTAGCTTTGTTAACACTCGTTAGCTTCTTCATCCCGTCCGACAGTGGGGAGAGAATTGGATTTATCACGACGATTATGCTCGGTATGATGGTCTTTCTTCTGGTGATACCTGACTCCCTTCCCGAGTCCTCGAAGTCCCTTCCAATTTTAGGTATTTTAATGATGACTACGATGGTAATGATTGGGGTTGCTTTACTGGCCACGATCTTTGTTCTACGATGCCATCATTCCACAGGAAACCCACCTCATTTTCTTCAATGTCTCTTGAAACCCTTCAAGCGCAAACAGACAGCACCTGGGGCTGATTTCGTCAAAAACCCCAACGCACCAGAGAACGAGATTGAGATTAAGGTAGTCAGTCCTCGTGAATCCAATAAAGAAACAATCAAAGCTGAAGAGAAGGAATTCACATGGCAAAGCGTTGCTTCTAGACTCGATGGGATCTTCTTTTGGGTTTTCCTCGTTATCTTTGTTATACTTTACGCAGTCTGCTTGACGTTCAGGTTTGAGTCATCCAATTAACTTGACATGAATCAAACTCAATTTCACCAAAGAACACCGAATTGATTGTAATAATACAACAGACATGAAGGTCGATGATCGAACCCGGGCTACAAAATTGCAAGTGCAAGCTGACGCACGTGTGAACTTGAGAAACGCAACTGCATTGCAAGCACAAGTGTCAGTGCAAACGCAGGGAGTGGAAAGTTGTTCATTTTATTGTGCTTGCGCATGCGCATTGTCAACGTGTGAATCGGGGTTTGCAAACGCAAGCCATTGCGTCTTTTTCTTTGTAGACACTTCAATTGCGCATGGGCATCTACTTAATCCGTGCATTTGTATTCATATGTGAACAATATGCTTGCCCTTACATTTATGTTTTATCGTGTAAATTCGGGGTTTGCGCAAATGCAAATGTAAACGCAAGCCATCGTACCGTTTGTCTTAGTAAACACCTCAACTGCTTAGTTAATCCTTGCATTTGCATTCATGCGCGAATAATGCTTGCGCTTGAATTTGCATTTGCGTTTGCATTTGCCTCGCTTGCACAAACGAGGCCTAAGTGTTCTTTCTCAAATCAAATCAAATCAAATCAAACAATCTTATCAATTGTTTTTGCACTCTTACACTGGACTACCAAAAACAAATGTATACGGCACAATTTAAGGTTGAATGATTTATCCAGGAACATGTTTTCCTTTCATACCTTTCTCTGGAGACTGGGAGCTAAGAATAAGGTGAACAATGTTGCAATCGCTACATAATTAGGTCCCAGTCCCTGTCAATTAAATCAAACGTTAAGCACTCAAAAATATATTATCAGATACCATAAACATATTTATATGCAGATCACATTTTGTAGGATTTGTGAATACAGCAACAATTTTAACTCACAATGCTGTAATGTTTGATTTTCTGGGCAATTTTGTTTTGGAAATTTTACGCATGCGCAGAGTTTTGCACGCGTGTGACGCAAAGGCGACATTTGATGCAGTTGATCGCGCGAACATGGTAACGAGATAAAAATAGCTCATAATGATTCTAAAAATAGTACCAACAAAGTGCTTACGGAGAACGGGGATTCCTTTTATATCATTTTCTCCTCTTGTCGGTAATTTTTAACTGGGTATAATTGAATAATAAACGCAAACTTCAAACACACATAGCGACACAAATTGATTATACACATGCAAAATGTTCCAAAATGGCCCAAAATCCACAAAAAGCAAAGACTACAGCCCATGCAAAATGTTCAAAAATCACGAAAAAATCCACAAAAAGCAAAGGCTATACCAATGCAAAATGCTCAAAAATGGAGAAAAATCCACAAAAAGCAAAAGCTACAGCCCATGCAAAATGTTCAAAAATGACGCAAAATCCACAAAAAGCAAAGGCTATAGCTCATGCAAAATGCTCAAAAAAGACGCAAAATCCACAAAAAAAGCAAAGGCTATAGCCCATGCAAAATGCTCCCAAATGGTCCAAAATCCACAAAAAGCAAAGGCTATACCCATGCAAAATGTTCAAAAAAGACGCAAAATCCACAAAAAGCAAAAGCTATAGCCCATGCAAACTGCTCAAAAATGCTCCAAAATCTACAAAAAGAAAAGGCTATAGCCCATGCAAAATGCCCAAAAAAAGACGCAAAATCCACAAAAACCGAATTAAGGCTATAGCCCATGCAAAATGCTCAAAAAATGGCCATTTTTGACCATTTTGCATGGGCTATAGCCTTCGGTTGGGTTGATTTTGGGGCATTTTTGACCTTATTCCTTTGGTTTTGGTCGTTTTTTTGTCATTTTGACCGTTTTCCGTGAGCTTAGCCTTTGGTTTTGTTCGATTTTGAGCCCGGCATATTTGACCATTTTTGCCTGGGCTGTGCGGGGGATTTACCAAAAAGGAGTTGTTAAACCAATCGATCCGAAAAAGCCTGATTAATTAATTAATTAATTAACCGTCAAATACACTCTGAGCTACTCTGGAACAAATTTTCTAAGCTATTGTTTCCACTGAATTTCACGTATTTTTCAAGGCGTTACAACATCTTCGATTCACTATTTAATACTGTTAAAACTATATAAAAGTAATACTGAATTTAAGATTGTCCAGAACTGCTGGCTCGTCGCAAGCACATTGATAGAGGAGGTTCGATTTCCACCATTTTCGGCTGGGATTAGGGAATGCTTCAGAATGACCTGTATAAGTATCAGAGGTCCCGCTGGTTTTTGGAAAGTGGAATGAAAATTTTTAGATTTTTTATTTCAAGGAATGTGCATGTTTTTCTAAATTTCGTAAAATTTCAAAGCATCAAGCTAATGTAGTTTTCTTCGTTGAAACCTGAATTTTAGGCCAAGAATATAAAGAGAAGAGAAATAGAATTTTAAAAAAAGAAAAAAAGAAAAAAAAGTTGTTGCCGTAGGAAGGACTCGAACCCGTCATTACCCAAAGAAATTAGTATGCTAATTTTATGTAAAATGGTAAAAATGGTAAAAATCGGACCATGCATCCAGACAAATTGCTGGATCGCCGCATGTTACGTATAGGATGGAGATTTCGGCCCCTTCCGCGCTATCCGGTAGAACGCAGCGAGCTTCGCAGTCAAAGAGGGAGGAAACAGTCGGATCCTAGGCCATAGATGACTGAACCTTACCACTAGGCTAACTGGTCTACTAAGGGATTTGGAGGACAAAATAAGCTATAGTATCCTGTGAATTGGCTGTCTATTGTTTTGCAAATTACGCGATCCCGTGGCGCAGTTGGAAAACCCTTGAACTGTGAAGCAAATGCGCAAATGTAAGAGCCGGGTTCGAAACCGGCTAGGGGCCCATCTTTTTTTTTTTTTTTTTTTTTTTTTTTTTTTTTCCTGTCTAAAAATCAAAATTAGTTCCTAATTAAAAGAGAGAAACAGAAAAAGATTATGAAAGAATAAAAAATGTTGAAAAATACTTCAGTTGTTAAAATTGTGCTTAACCTTCAGTTAAACTACGACTTATAGAGCTATCGGTCTGATAGTATAGACTGATGTTATAAGAATAAGTTGTTTGATCAATTTTTTAAGCCGAAACTGCGGACTGCCACGTGGGTTGCGGCCGGGCATATCCTAGGATGATCCCTATTCTCGTAAAAGAAAGTCTATAGCCTAATTATGCAAAATGGTCAAAAGTGACCGCAACAGCATAGACAAAATATAAAATAGTCAAAGATGGTTTAAAATATATATTAAAAAAATAGAAAGTATAGCGAAAAATCGGACCGCGGAAGTGTATGCAGTGTACACTGATTTGTTCATATAATGGATTCTGTCTTGTTCGCTTGATGACCTAATTTAGTAATTACAGGCCGGCCGGGTCGGGGTGGGGGTTGGCCTTGGGGTGCGCGTCCCCCAGTCGGCAATTTTTTAAAGAATTGTCAAACTGGAGCCAATTACTCGTATAATAAATGAATCAATTAAAAAAAAAAAAAAGGAAAAAATCACAAATGCACTCCACTCCCCCCCCCCCCTCCCCCGCAACATCACACTCGCTTGTATTTGGGAAACCTGTGTCAATGGCACAAAACCCCTTATCAAATACTTTGTCCACCCCTTTATGCAATACCTGTCAATCAAAAATTAGTATCTTAGCTCTGATTGGTTCAATTATATCGTCGATTTCTTGATTTTGATTCTGATTGGCTGATAGGCAGAATCACGATGGAATGTGCACTTGCAAGGTTTGTTCCTTGCGATGTTCAAACATTTGGCGGCAAGACGTGGAGCGGTTTACAGCCAGGTAAAAGTGGCTTCATGTTTTACTTTGAAATTTTCCAAATTTTAACATTTTTCCTTCCTATTTTGTGTGTGTAGCATGTTCTAAGATAGACCTAGCTAATGGCTACATTAGGAAAGTACCTCCGCTTCAAAGATTCATTCAAAACTTTGCCATATACTGTACCGAACTACAACTCGTGGCAGAACGCACGAAGAAATGGTCGACTTCGAGAACTTTCAGCAGGTAGTCGATAGTGCTTTCTGTTCTTCTGTATGGTTTAAATAAACTTTACTTGACTATATACTCTTTTGAACTTTTCTTATTAATTTGACAAAAATATTAGTCCAGTGCGCAGTTCACAAAAGATTTCGACGAATCAACCCCCGAACACATGTTCCGAATAAAGTCGCTTGAACCTGCAAACTCGTAGATTTAATACCAAAACATCTCTTGTGGTTCCACTAAAATACGTTTCCTTTTCCTTTCAACAGAAATAGTTTCAAGAATTATGAGACTACAAAAGTTCTGAAGCATTTTGAAGTTCGTCCACGGCTGAATTCCCGCGGTGTGGCGCCTTTGACAGTTCCATTCAAAAGGTAACTCGTTGAAAATGCAAATTTTCCGTGTTTCCACTAGCTTGTTTTCGTGCCCTCTAGTAGGAATGCTTCTTTGCAAAAAAGGAATTTGAAAGCATACTTTTCTAGACTTTGAGGAAACAAAGAAACAATTAACACCTCTTGTCCTAAGGGAGGTCTCGAAACTGCAAAAAATAGCACTCGCAATTTTTCTCAAAGTTTTTCAACTGAATTTTAAATTGCTAGAAAATTGAACTTATTAAACGGCTGGGTTTTTTTAATATTAAAATGTATAATATTCCTTTTTCAGGACCTGCATTTCTTTTAGCGGGAAAATTTGAGGTGAAGAGTATCGTTATATAAGCTCCTCGCCCAGTGTCGTGGACGACCAATGAGGTAAATTTTGCTCTTAGTTTTGTTTTGCACTTAAGTGACAAGAACTCTGTTTTTTTTTGGCTGAATATTGATTGACAAAATATGCCGAATGGCAAGTTTACACTTTTGTAAGTTTAGAAAGCTTTCATTTATTCTAACTTTTTTTTTGGACGGGGGTGGGGTGAGTGAATTTGTGTGTATGGAAGGGGGGTAGGGTTAGTTATTTTAGAAAGCCTCATAAGGGGATATTATTTGAGAACCCTACTATGGTGGGGAAGGGGGTGAATAAAGTATGGATGAGATTCACAGTTGGACTGTGAAAAGGATACTCTCCATAGAGGGGGTGGGGAATAGGAATAGGATTTTTTTGATGGTGGTTGTGGAAGACACATCCAATGATTTTATGAAAGCCCCATTGGGGAAGTGGGGGGGGGGGGGTTGGAATTGATTAGGAAACCTAGCTAATACCACCATGCAATGAATTTGTATTAATGAGGTTATTATTTCTCTTTTGCAGGCCCTTCTTCAGGTGAAAAAGTTTCGTTTTATGACTTTAGCACCCAGCAAATGAAGGGCTCGACAAAGGTAAGAAGACATTTTCTTGAATTTCTCCATGAAATAAAATCTCCATTCAGGTTCACTAGGTTGATGACTAAGACTTCATTCACATCGATGTGTCTTCCTTTAAATAGGCCCTTTGCAGCATGGAATGCAGCTCAATTTGGAGGGCAAAACAAAAGAATTTCAATGTCCTATTGGCTGGAAACCATTGTTTTTGCCCTCCAAAATGCGCTCATTCCCACGTGCTGCAAAGGGCCTATTGAAAAATGCCTACTTTTTGATACATTTTGGTTTTCAGTATATTTAAATATATGGCAATTTTTCAGTGAAATGTTTATTTACTGGGCAAAGGATAGTTTTTATGCAAACATTAATGGGCATATGTCAACATGGCATATAATATGTATTTGTCCTGGATAGAACATAGAGTTTATATTTTGATTTTGGACTTTTCAGGTTCTTCTTGAGGCAAAAAAGTTTCGCTGTATGACTTATATTAATTGCCCAGCAAATGAGGAACATATCCAAGGTAAGATGTTGTGCTATCATGATGAGCTTTAATTAAGGACTGACTGACCCAACTCACTGACAGACAGACAGTTCGATCTGGTGACTTGACTGTCCATCACTAGTCATGATTGTGTCTTTTGACCAGGGGGGACTCCTATATATATATCTAAGGGTGGGATGGTCATCAGAAATTTTGAAAATGACCACTAAAAGATACCTGATTCTTATCCAGGTGGGCGTGGCAACACATTGATTGTGCTGCACAGTATGAAAATTAGATGTGTTCCTTTTTATTAGCCTTTTATTAATAGTAAAACATTTTATCTTTCAGGTTCTTCTTGAGGTGAAAAAGTCCCGTTATATGACTTGATCACCCAGTAAAGGAAGAACATATCCAAGGTAAGATATGTAATTCATCACCTAAAATAATTTTAAACGATTATTGGTTTTAGGCTGTGAGGAGGAGTGGCCACATTATTGAAAGGGAGGTGAATAGGCATACTTGGCACGAGGGGTTTGAATTACTTTTATTTGCAACAAAAGGGTGTGGCTTATCCTTATAATACTAGTGAGGTTGGAGGATATAGGGTGGCTTATTGTTATTATTGGGTAAAAACATGTATTGCCACGCCCACCCCGGATATGACTTTGGTACCTTTTAGGGGTCATTTTTAAAATTTCCGACGAGCATCCCCGTCCTCTTATATATAGGAGTCCCCCCCCCCGGGGTAGGAGGGCCTGGACATGGGCTAGAAGGGCTTACTGGTATCCAGAGTAATGGTGTGGGAGTGGAATGGGATAGCCCTATCCACAGTGATTAGGTGTCTTGATCTCATAGTTGATCATGTGACCAAGTGTGAAAAAATGGTTCACTGGAGTCACTTAAGGACATTTGCAGGCATTATGCACTTTTATTATACACTCTACGCTAGCGTGTGCTACCTCAATTAATCCCACACCATAGAAAATACAACCAATCAGAAAGCAGGAAAGCCATTGTATTTTTGGTGGTATTCAACTGTCTCTTCCCATGATGCATTATGGCAATTGGCTATATTTTCTATGGTGTGGGATAAAATAGTTATACAATAGTTAATTCTTGTGGCATACTGTGGATATCACACTTGTCACTTGTACTTTCTTTGCATATACACTGGCCTAAAGGCTCGTGCGTATACTAGAAAATACAAATGAATCACGGGATATTATGCCACTTGAAACCATTGTATAACTGCTATAAATCCAAGATATAAGCCTAAAAAAGTTTTTGTTCATTAACTTTATTCAGTTTTTTAAATAGAAATTTCTAATTTTAAAATGGGAAAAAATCAGAAAAAGGAATTTGACTGAGGAAAAAAATCATTCAGGTTGAAAAACTGCAGAAAAAGGGATGAAAAAAATTCTACTGGACCCACTAGTTCCTTCTCTGTATTCAAGATGGTGGCCAAATTTTCAAACTTTACAATATCTCGGTAACTCCCACTTTTTTTCTCCTTTAAACAGAGTTCTTTCAAACAATTATAACATATGTAAAAAGGAAAAAAAATCTAGGTATAGGGGAAAGAGTTGCACAAAATTTAACAAAAAAATTCACCTACATTAATTTTTGAATTGAATGCCACAAAATTTTGTTGCACTGTATGGATTAAAAGCCTCATAAAAAATTTGTACAATCCTTCTTCAGTCATTGGTTTTAGTCCGAAATATTTTTGAGATAAGTGTATTTTCACCATTTTCTAAATTCATTTAATTCACCCTTTGTTTCACTTGCCATGCACATCTTTTCTTCTTGAGATGCGCATTACTTTGTGAGTATATAGTGCATTTTTTATTATAATATTTTTTGAACAAGTATATGATGTAGTATGTCCAGAACAAAAAACAGTGAAATCTAGATACAGGTTATACATCCATACTGACAAAGTGGGGGGGGGGAGGGAATTGTACATGTCTACTGGAGTCCTGAAAATGGGGTGGGGAGGGTGTTACCCTTGTTATTAATGACAGGCTAGAAGGGCGTGGCTCAACATTGTCCATAGTTATGGCTAGAAGTGAAATGAGATGGCCTCATCTATAGTGATATGTGTGTTTGTGAAGGCTTGTACACATGATGCAATATCTTCTGCAACATCTAAACCATATGTGCCACCATTGCAATGTTGCAGAATGGATCCTAAACTGCCATTATATCTGTTGTTGACAACATGCATGCAACAGTTGCACAGATGTTGTACTGTGTTGTGTGTGATATAAAATGTAGCAGGAAATGTTCAGTCCTTTACTCTTGTGAATAATAACAGTGATAGTGAAGAATGGGAAAGGTTCACTGGAGTACTTGGGATGTTGTAGGAGGTGTTACCCTTGTCCACAGTAACTGGGCTAGAAGGGCATGACTTGCCCTTTGACTGTAATGGGGTATAGGAATCCTGAGGGGGGGGACTCTGATCGGAAATGGACGGGGATGCTCGTCGTCCTTTTAGGGGTCAAAATCAGTGATCTGGTACCTTTTAGGGTTTCCCAGACTTTAGTGGACTACTAGAGACCTAGCTGGTACCTTTTAGGGTGATTTTTTCCTCCATCAACGATTAAATACTGGAAACAAAGATCGGATTGCACGACCATCAAATTGTTCGTATATATATAGACACAATTGGATCGCTTGATTGACTAAAATATGCAAAATGTTAAATTTAGTGTTTTTGAGTTGGTACCTTTTAGGGGTAAAAACATGTATTGCCACGCCAACCCGGATAATGACTTTGGTACCTTTTAGGGGTCATTTTTAAAATTTCCAACGAGCATCCCCGTCCTCTTATATACAGGAGTCCCCCCCCCCCGATAGGAATGGTCCCCCCCGGGATAGGAATGGAATGGGCCTAATTTAGACCATGATGGCAAAACGGAATAACCATTCATCATGGTGTTAAAAAACAGCATGGAGGAGGTCAGGTTGCCTGGCCTGCAGGATGGCTAGTTTAAATTTTTCACATTTTATTTCAATCATATTAAAATATATTTATGCATTCTAAATTTACAGAATGTCAAGACAAAGCTCAAGATGAAAGTTGTGAAAGTGTTCAAGTGTTCAAGCAAGAAGAACACAGATGAAGACATCGAAGCATCATGTCATATCAGGTGTTGCAGGGCTGTGTGCATGTCTTTCATGTGTATTCTCTTTGTTAATTATTTAATGTTTAATGTTTCTTCCTCTGCAACATTTGAAGCAAGGTTCAGTAGGCATTATTAATTTTGTAATGGTCCCTCCCCTCAGAGTTTCTAAAATAATTTGGCTGCTATTTTGGTACTACAGTTCATGCAGACACTAAACGCAGGCAAAACCATTTTGTATTGAGGTTGCATGGTTCTAGTGTTTGTACCTGTAGGATGCTAAATTCTTTTTCTCTAAAAGTTGTAGTCTTAGAGCTTTTATCCTGACACCACCCTGGTTGCAACAGTGGTCTCCTCTTTTATTATTCTGACTAGCTTTTTAGGGTTGTTTTCTTTTTTTTAACCCTGGTATTTGGTGCTCATTTTGGTCCATTTTGTGCTGCATTTTCCCTGAAATTAATGCAAATTGTTAGGTTAATTGAGCACCACCTATAGTAGGTAGGGCAAGGAGTTGCTGTTGTTTTCCATGGTGATGAATAAAAAGACTTCTTCTTATTTATATAATGCAGCTTTAAGATTACCAAGGTTGTGTTAGATAAATGAGTGAGGAGTACCTGTGACTAAGTTCAATAATGATGATGATGATGATGATAATATTCATAATAAAATAATTATTATGAATATTATTGTTATCATCATTGTTGTTGATGGGGGATAAATTGGCATCTATTCTATTTATGGCAAACATTGTATTGCCAGTCAGATAAAAGCTGTTAGTTTTTTGAGGAGTTACTTCGTCTTATCCATCATTGAGGCAGACTGCATATCCGACCCTGTATATATTGAGCAAGAAAATTGGTTCTTTACTTGATATATGCAGTGGGATATTGAAAGGGTTACAATGGTATAAAGGTAGGACATCGACGATCAAGGATGACATACTGGGTGTGGCCTGACCGGTACATTATATGGGGACAAGCCTGCCCACTAGGCCATATAATGAACCTCCTCTTTAATGGATATTATGTTGTTAACTCTTCCTTTTTTTTGTAAACATTTTAGGTTAAGGCTTAGGAAATAAACATTAAGTCCCCCCTTGGAGCTTTGTGAGTTGTATATGTGACAGAGTGTGATCTGCTGTCAACTCTTCTGTAATGAGAGTTTTGTGCTCCTTGGCCTGTTGGGAAGTATTAACTTAGCTTGCGTCCTGTCATTACTTTTTTTCATTTTTTTACTAGCCAGACTAAACAGGACTTCGGGGTCAGAGTACCAACTAAGTTACATAGGTAGATAGGACCTTCTAAGCTTTCTAGGACTTTCTAAACTTTCCACCCCTTTACACTAAATGTACTCTGACCACATAGATTAATTTAAGGTTTAATTTAAGGGTATTTATCAAGGGTGGGTTTAGAAATAGTATTATATTTAAAGTGGGTGTGGAGACTGGGTGCAGGTGTTCTGGGTGCACGTACTTTAGAACAACTGGGCAATGATGAGTGTAATGTAGAATGTGTGAGAATGAGAATGTGGAGGTTGAGTTTGTGTGTTGACATGTTTACTAACTTATGTGGATTTTTGATAATTAATGGTTTCAAACTCGTTTTTTGGCTGGCATGACATCTTCAACCTCTTGGCATACCACTGGCTGCATGGAAATTTTCTGGCACTCGTGGAATGGATTTTTCTCTCTGAATGATGGAATCTGTTTTTTTCCGGGTTTTTTTTACATCTTTTAACTTTTGTAAGCTTTAGACATTTGTAAAATTGTTGCAAATTCAATAAACAACAAAATGTCATGTCTGAGTGTATTCTATTAACCTACTAACAAGGTACTAACCACCTTTAAAGTTTGCAGGAATTTTTTTAACTGGCTACAAACATCAACTCTTCAATTCTGCCTGGTCATTTTTTATTAATGTTTTCTCTTCATGTATGCATGTAAATTGAATTCTTTGAGAATAAGGTGAAATTGTAAACAATCAAACACATTGTAAAGATTGTCAAAATAATTAAAAGAAACAAAACGTCACTGTGCAATTTCTACTAACAAAAAATTGACTCAACAGGACAGGTCACTGAAACTGGTATTCATTGTAAGTGCAGGTTGCTTGTGCAATGCGAGATGCAAATTATGCGAGAACTTTAATGCATTTCAATTTCCAAGTACAGCAGTGCTAAGGTTGAATGAGTGAGTTGCCTGACTTTTCTAATTTGCTGCCAAAGTTGCCACTTTAATTTGCATGCCAAATTTCAATTATTATAAGCAGCGAGTTGCTAATTTTGCTTTGTGCAGTAAACCACTTGTTTGCCTACTTAACTTATCTAACACCTATTTCTTTTATTTTTCAGTTATTTGTTCAGCAAATGAAATGGATGAGAAATTGAATGAAAACATTTAACTTGTTTGTTTTAAAATGGGTAGGAATTTGTGATTAAGGTGGCATTTCCAATCAAAAACAAAAATAATACATTTGTATATCAGCTGAAGTTAAGATGGATGAATGGGAAATGAAATGAAACCAAAATTGGATTTAATGGATACATTTTCCAGTGACTATTAATTGTTTACCAAATATCATTGTTCACAGTACTAACAAGATATTGCAGAGTTTGTTCTATTCTACTTCGCAGATTCATGATTGCAAGCTTTCCAACTGTCCTAGATTATTATCAATGGTAACAATGGTACAGATATGTACAACTGCCTTGAGGTATAACTGTAAATTTTAGTATGCTGGAGAATGAAAGTGATTGTAATGAACTATCTTTATACAAATGAATACATGAAAAATGAACGAAATCATCATTCACAAACAAATTAGAAAGGAAATTATTGTGGAATTTTCTTCATTGAAATGAATTATGGAATTAAGCAAGAAATGAGAATTTGAATCAATGAATGGAATGATATTATTCCCAGTTCACGAATTTAGTTGTTTACTAAGTGTTATTTGTTCACAGTATTAACAAAATGTTGTAGAGTTTATTCTACTTCACAGATTGATAATTGAGTATTTGAGATAATTACAGCTGCAACAGTAATAATGGTACATGCATGTACAACTTGAGGTAACAATGTTAAGTATAAATTTACAAAATGAAGCAGAATGGAGTTGTAATGAGCTACATGACTACCTTTGTACAAAAGAAAACATGAAAAATGAATGAAACCTGAATTCAAAACCAAACTGGATAGAAATGGAAAAACAATGGATTTCTGTCTCATCAAAATGAATAGATTGAAAGCAAGAAATTAAATTGAACTGCCATTTCAAAAGAATTATGAAATACTCTTTTATGTAATGAACTGATTGATAATTGTTCTGACTAACAATTACTATTTTTCAGTTTTCTTCCATTCCAGAAAACAATTTGGCAATGGCAGCATACCATCATGAGGGTTTTGGTAATGAGGAAGAGAGACACTATAACTTGGCATGATGACGATGACTGGCATATCATGGCTCTCAGCAGACTGGCAATGGAATTGGTAGAATATTAAGAGGTTTGGTTGATACCAGGAAGAGATAACTTGGTGTGGCAATGACTGGCATGGCTCTACTAGCAGACTGGAATTGGAATTGGCAGTATATAGTGATGAGTGGTTTGGTTGATACCAGCAACAGATAACTTTAGCATTATGACAATGACTGACGTGGCTCTCAGCCGATTGGCATTGGAATTGGTAGTGTAGAAACAAGAAGTATGGATAATACCAGGAAGAAGTAACTTGGCATGATGATGACGATGATGATGATGATGACTGGCACAGCTCTCTGGCAGACTGGCACTGGAATTGGTAGTATATAGTGACAAGTGGTTTGGTTGATACCAGGAAAAGATAACTTAAGCATGATGATGATGACTGGCATGGCTCTTGTAGCAGACTGGCATTGGAATTGATAGTATAGTACCAAGGTTTGGATGATACCAGGAAGAAACAATGTGGCATGATGACGACTGGTACAGCTGTCATGGTAGACTGGAAATGGAATTGGTAGTATGGTAACGAGGGGTGAGAATGACCAGGAAGATCTAGAGATAACTTGACATGGTGACTGGCATGACTCTCATGGCAAACTGGCATTGGAATTGATAGTATGGATAGAAGTGGTTTGGATGATACCAGAAAGAGCTAACTTGGCATGATGATGATAACTGTGACATATTGGCTCTGGTAGAAGACTGGCATTGGAATTGGTAGTACTAAGTAACAAAGGATTTGGATGATTACCAGGAACAAATAGCTTTAGCATGATGATGATGAGGATGACTGACATGGCTCTGGTAGTAGACTGGCATTGGAATTGGTAGTATAGTAACAAGGGGTTTGGATGATACCAGGAAGAAATGCTTTGGCATGATAATGACTGGCATGGCTATTGTGGCAGACTGGCATTGGGATCAATGGTAGTATGGTAATAACAGATACCAGGAACATAACGACACAATGGCAATTTTCATAATAATTGTATGTCTACCGTTTTGCGAATCATTTTAGGAAAAGTAAATTCTGAGTTATTGGGTCAATCAGTTCACATTTAGACAGTGCTCTATCTTGTTATATGGGTTTAATTAATTTGTGACGGTGTACATTCTTGTACAAGTGTTTGATGGTAAATCTGGTACTTATGTACCCACATGTTAAAGTTGGTTTTTTATTAACAGGCAAAGTTGATTTCATTTTTGGATAATGTGTATTTAATAGCTTGGATGGTATTATAGCTGCAGTGGGAAATGCCACTTTTAGTTAGTATCATAAGGCAGCTTGTCCATTTTGATTCTTAATTGTTTTGTTTTAAAGACTTGCAGCAATATGTCGGCTGCTTTAAGGTGTCACTAAAGTGATTATTCCCAACTTTGCAATAGTTGAATATGTACATTGTACATACTGTAGGAGTTTTTATAATGCTTTGTTTGAGTTGAATTCTTGTTGTCACCTTTTGGTGGCATAAATGAGTGACTTGGCAGATAGTAGGATAATGTACAGCTGCATGTATTAGTGCAAATTTGTTTTGTTGGAGAGTCTGAAAGTTGCAGTGACAGATATGAGAATTTTGGTCACTTTGTTTGGTTGTTTCTATCAAACTCATGCTGTATCCTTCATGTCTATTATTAGGGTTATCCAACATTGATGTGAGGAGTGGAGTGTAAAAGTAAGCTTTAAACCTAGCAAATTAACCTAAAAGTTTTAAATATAAATAATAAACTTAAAACCTAAATATAAACAAACCTTAACTTAAATATTAAAGAAAAAATAAATATTTGAAATTAAATAGCTGATGTTGGATAACCCTAATGGTAGGCATGGAGGTTTACAGCCAAAGTCTGATCAATGCAGATGTTTGAACATTTCTGGTTGCAAGTTGAATTGTTTGTTCTCCATATGTGGTAGACTTTTGGTTGGTTGTACACAATGGATAAGTTTGATCCTGTCCACCTATTGGCTGATTGCCAAAATTCTTTGTGTACTTTTGTTTGATTGAGAAATTGCAGTTACTGGCAGAACAGTTCTTTTCTAAGTATTAAGTGGTTCTTCTACATAGATGTAGTGCTTATGTAGACACTTTTTGTCATCTGTTGTCGTTGGCAAAACCACTCAGGTTTAGTTGATGGAGATGTGATTTTTTTGAGCAAGTGATGATAGCCTAGCATTATAAACTAAAGATGACTTTCATTCCTTGATGGTATGTCTTAATACAGCTTGGAGGACATGATTTCCTTATTCTTATGGGTGGTTAAGGGAAGGCTGTAGGGGAGTGTGTGGAGGCCTTCATTTGTTTTTGTTAACTTATTTCCCGATTGTCTTTCCTATTCTTTACATCTCTCTGAGAATTGCACAGTCAAAATTTTTTGGAAAGCTTATTAATAAGAAATGAGTTCAGCTACTGCATGGTGATTCAGCATGGTCTAAAAATGCTGTACAAAGATAGATTGGACAGCTCCAGGGATTTTGTTGATAGAAAGGAAATTTATGCACAGTGTATTTATTTCTTGGGTCACTAGATTATTAATTGCTTTTGATTGGATAAAGATACTGAACATCGTCAGATTTCATTTTGTTTGCAACTTGGGTATTGATTTGTTAATCAGAGTGGCCGAGCTTTTTGTAACATGGACCTTCTGAGTTGGGTAGAAAGTGATGTGTGTGGAAGCCATATAGTCATTGCAGCTTAGTTTCTTGTGACCAGCATGATCCTTATGTGTTTCAGATTTTTTTTGCTTATCAACTGCATTATATGTCTTGAATCGGAATGCCAAAGTATATGGAACTTCAATCAAATTGAGAGAGATGACCGTTTGTAGAGTTTATTGGTGAGCAGCATCAACAGGTTTCTTAAATTTGCTTGTTATTGCATTGTTGGTTTTGGAGTTTTGTAGAATGGCCTTTAGTTGGGTAGATAATTATAGAATATGACTTAATGCAATGATACAGTAGTGTGTAAAGGCTGTCATCTTTATGCAGAATTTCTTTGGGATTCAGCATGATCCTTGTGTCTAACTTTGGATTTTGTTTGCTTGTTGATTGTGGCATATTTGTCTTGGATCTTCAAGAACATATTGGGCTTCACATATGGACATTGCATGGTGCTGGTGGAAATGGGTGGCTGTGGATGGTCAGCGTCCATTGTCACAAACAACTGAGTGCATATGAGGAATCTCCAGAACATTCCTGGATAGTTTGCAAGTGGATAATTAACATCTTGGCACTACAATCATGTTTTCCTCTTCCAGGAACAATTTAGTTGGGTAGATTGGCTATAATTGAAGAACAAACCTTATCTACTTATTACCAAGTCTACAGAAATCCTCCAAGTATGGCAATTTTCCTTTCACTCCTTCAATTTCTTTTTCCTTGCTCCTACAATTTTTAGAGAAAGTTATGGATTTTGTCTAGCATTTGACTAAAGATAACTTGTATTCCTTGATGGCATGTTTTAGTATGTTCTGAAATATCACGCTTGAAAGGCATAATATTTCCTTATCTTTAAGGGTGGTTAAGGGAAGGCTGTAGGGGTGTGTGTGGAGGCCCTCATTTGTTTTTGGTAATTTCCATAATAATTATTGTCTTTGCTGTTTTTTTTTAACATCAAGCTGAGAATAGCACAGTAGAAAATGGTGTAATTTTTGGAAAGGCCTTGCGCACGGAGTTGGTGTACAATTCGCCGGTAATGCTACATTTCGCCCCATAACTTTGCTATGAAATACGCTATGAACTCAAAGATTTGGATTATTAAAGTAAAAACTAAGTGCACAAAATAGAACAAATCAAAATGTATGTACTCTATGTCTGAAAAAAGAAAACGCCAAAATTCGAAATGGAGTCATTCAAAAATCGTGATTGTGCTACCGCACGCTTTTGTAATTTTCCTAATTTTCTTTGCATCTTCTTTAAATCATCTCCAAATAAGTTTACAAATGTGATGTACTTGAAATTTTCTTTGGAATAAAGGCAAATTGTCTGCCTATTGTGTCCGAAAATGAAGAGAAATCGTACGAGAACTAGCATTACCTTACATATTTTGGTTGATTTTTACAAGCATATCGCGCCAATTATGCCGGCGCGTTATGCCATGAGTTTGCTTTATGCCTATTTTGGCATAATCAGGTTTTGCCAATTGTGCATATTATGCCTTTTCACATTTTGCCTAGCATATTATGCCTGCATAATTATCTTCACTTTGTGCACACGATTCGTTTATAAAAGCGAACAGAAATTTGAATCGATCGCCGTGTCATGATTTCACCGATCTGTCGCAAACAATCAAAAATTCGTGTTGCTACCACACCCACTTTTGTCTGCTGACACGCCTACTAATTTGTATGTTTCGAGACAGGTAGTATAGTATACGTGATTACAGGAAATCTTTATGCTGTCGTCGTTTTTCGTCTTTTTTTCGGTCTTATTATTACTATTATTTCATGTTTGAAAATAATATCTAAGATTTTTGAAACTAAATTGCTGGATAGTTAAGAATAACGCGAGAAACTGCATGTTTCACATCCTCAATATGACTTAATTAATGCATTTAGTTTATACATGTAAGTCTCAAGTAACGTAAACAACGAATAAGCCAACGTGTTCGTAGATGTTTTCGCTATCTGATCGTTTACGAAAACAAAATCTTATTCATCAATGATATCGGTGGATTATCGGTGCCTAGTATCTCTCCAAAGAGTAGATCGGATGGATTTTTTTGTAGTTGAAATACCACATTTTTAAAAACATTCACGGTTCATTGCGCTTGATTGATCGCTGTATTGAAAGCCTCTGAGCCCCACAGTTAAACTTGCACTTAAAACAGAAGCCTTTATATATTTCATAGTACAGTTATAGTATGTAGTGAAGTTATCGTGTCCACTTGATTCATTGTCGATGTGCAAGAATGTATAAACAATCCTGTCTAGATAGTTATCTTGTCTTGTCTTAATTATCTTCGTGCACTTGATCAAACTTGACAATGAAATTGATGGTAGAAACTGATATGAACAAATTTATTCCTTTCTGAAGTATAAAACGATTAAACTTTAGAAAAATAAAAGTTATTTTTCTATCGATCAAAAAGTTGTTTTAATGTACCGACGCCGGCAAATGATCGCATCAACACCAAAAAAGCCAAAAGCAGATCGAATCTAATTTCGTGAAATTTGCATTTGGGGAGAACAGGAGGTTTTTTAAAATACACCTACTTTCGCTAGATAAGGCCATTTCTGGATTGACCAATACTTTAATACGATATTTAGTTATTTTCGGCTCAATCAGTACCACGTAACAGTTTATTTACATTATGCTTTATATCTTTTTAAAAGTTTTTCTGATGGAATCGGAGTAGACCAACTTGTCAGCCAGCAGTTGTTCTACAAAGGCGCGATTTGCTGGCAAAAAGCGCGCGATTGGCATAATTTGCTAGCATAATATGCCAGCAAAAAAACCAGCAGCATATTTTGCTGGCAAATATGCGTTATGCCAAGCATGGCAAAATAGGCAAAATAGGCGCTATGGTGGGGCATATTTGGCGCGATAAGTCGGACAGAAGTCTTTACCTTCGCGAGTCGCCCGTTTTACTCCGACATCAGTGAGGTTTATAAAATTTTCTTTTAATTCCGCTAGAGTACGTCAAAAGTATTACATATTCGAGAAACTACATTAAATTATCTACAAAACTGTATACAAATAAGCGCTTTAGGTTATAAGATTTTTGATTGCGAGCATTTTCAAAACAAATTTTCGTCATTTTTCCCGAAGGCGAATTTGTACACCAACACCGTGCGCAAGGCCGAAAGCTTTAAAAAAGGTCTGTAATTCCATGGTGCTTTCTCTAAAAATGTTGTACATGCAAGGACAGATTGGGCTTCTCCAGGCTTCTCCAGTTGTTAATAGCAATGGAACTAAAATGAACAGTGTAGTCATCTATTGTGAGTCACTTGATATATTGGTGATTGCTTATCTCATAGCACAAAAGTTCTGGACATTGTCATTTTATTTTTGCCTGTACTAAGGTATTTATATGTTTAATGAGGGGCAGATGACCTAGTTGTAGCATGGGCCGCCAACTTAGTGGAAAGGGATAGCCATGGTGGAGTTTAGGGGCTTTCATCATCATCACGGCTTTTTTCTTGTGACCAGCATCCTTAGGTGTTTCAGATTTTGCTTTGCTTATTGAATGCATTTCATGTCTTGAATCAGAATAGCACTATAAATAGCACTGGACCTTCAGATGAATGGAAAGAAATGGTTGTAGGGGTGTGTGGAGGCCACTGTCATTGCAACTCTTCTGTGACCATTGTTGTTTGTTTTAGATTTTGTTTTGCTCCTTGACTGCATTGCATTGAATTGCAATGGCAATAGTAGCATGTGGACCTTCAGATGAGTGGAAAGAAATGGTTATAGAGGAATGTGTAGAGGACATCATCTTTAAATAGAAAGTTGATTGGTGCCCAGCAAGTTTGAAAATGGATGAAATGGAAAAAAAGAAAAGGGCTGTAGGGACTGTGTGCACCTAGTGGCTGTCATCTTTATAACAGATTTTCTTTGGAATTCAGCACGTAACTTTGGATTATATTTTGCTTGCCAAATGTGGCCTGCCTTGGAGCTTGTAGAACATATGGACCTTGGTTACTGCCTGTGGAAATGGGTGCACGTGGATATGGGTGGTCAGTGTCCATTGTCACAAACAATTGAATGCCTATAAGGAATCTGAACAACATCCTGGGATAGATTGTAGACAACTTTGGTCACCAGAGAAGAGCCAGTACATAATTGAGTAATTAAAGATTTAAATGTCTGCAGCATGGAATACAATTAGGAATCACATTTACTGTCAATGTCCAGCTACAACAAGGTAAAAAGTGGATAACATATATTGACACTACAGTCATATTTACTGCTGCCAAAACTAATTTAGCGATTGCAATCAGGTGACATGGGTATCTGTAAGAGAATCGTATGGCCATGTACGTCATATCTTAGTAACCCACTTATTGCCAAGTCTACAGAAATCTTCCAAGTGTGTCAATTTTCGATTTACATGCACTCCTACAAAGGGGCTAGGCTTGAAACATTGGTAAATCATCTTTTCCTACAGTGTTACAGATTCATCCCTTTAGAAATCCTCCAAGTTAAATTCAGAGGTACAATGTATGGAATTTTCCTGTACTTGTACATTTGTACATAGTTGCAAAATCTGGTGATGATGCAAGGGAGCTCTATAACAGTGATAATCTTCAAGCCATTCAGAGCTATTCAGAGGTACAGTAGGAAATTTTCCCATACTGGTACATTTGTACACAATTGCACAGTCCAGTGGTGATGCAAGGGAGCTCTATAACAGTGATAATCTTCAAGCCAAAGAAAAAGCAACAGATGTAGAAGTGTCCAATCATATAATTGCCACCATACTAAGCCTATGAAGATTGTGATCTGTTTACCCCATATATTAATACACAAGCAGTGATGATTTTAAGAGTTCTTAATCTCTGTGGACACTAATGATTCTCAAACCAAAGAGAGGGAAATGTATGCCCTCCTGAATTGCCAAATTGTCATCCCAGTAGCAGAGGCAGCGATGTTTACCCATAAAGTGACACACAAGCAAGTAATAAAAGAATTCTTATAAACTCTATGGACAGTGATGATGATCCTCAAGCCAAAGAGAAAGAGGGAGGTGTATGCCATTAATTGTGTTGATGTCATCCTATGCAGTAACGGAGAGTGGTAGCAAGTGATTAAAGAAATTCTAAAGCCAAAGGAAAGTTAAGGACGAGAATGCAGATCTTTAGTGATCAAGATGGTATGTATTACAGTAGGATTACAGTCTATATGATGATGCTTTCATCGGCTGCATTGCAACACCTAGTTTGATAACCACAATAGTCTAATTCTAACCTAGTAACCCTAAAAATTAAAACTAACTACCTTGTAACAACTAACTATAACAAAAGCTACATGTAGATGTTTTGCAATGTTTGCTATATTTTCTCATTATATGGACATATATATAGGACCCTGCAAAACTTGAAAATTGGTAGGAGGGTTATTTTGGACTATTGGCTACTGTCTAGTGACACCAATTGGCTTGGACCCATCAGAGATGGGAAATTATCTGCTACATGAATGGTAGCCTTCCTCGTGGCGTAGCAGGGAAGAGGTGCCATAACTGATAGAGCATACAGTATAAATTGTGATGCTGTCCTCATAAAACATTTTAATTACCTTAAATTATTTTTCTACTGCATATAAGGTATGCTAGATCTGAAATGCTTATGGCACTTCTACAAATACCATTCTTCTTGTTCCCATTGAATGAACCTTGGCGTCTTTCTGGTCAGCTTTGAGTTTTACTGGTTTTGGTGGTTTTCCTTTGAGTAATTACTTGATTTGGCAACAACAGACTTCCAAATTTTGTATTAATTCTTTTGAAGTTTTAGATCACTGTAAAGGACAGTTTAAGGATGTACTGACATATATTGTTGCTGTGCAACAGTTGCTATGAAAATTAGCCTGGTCTTGTTTTGGACGGCAAAATTGAATAGATGCACGCACACACGTTTTTGGTGGGAATCATTTGACTTCCGGTAAAGTGATGCACACCTGACAAAAATGACTCATTTTGGTTCTTATTGCAGCATGTGTGGGGCACTTAACTTCTGATTTCCCTAAAAAGCTATTGGCAGATTCCATTAAAACAGTGTTTTTTTCAATACTTGTATTCTTTACAGCTTTCTCTTGAAAGCTGAGCATATGGGATTTGCGAAAAATTAAGAAATACAAAAGTTATTGGCATAAGTCACTCATTTTAGACAATCAAAAAATCCTAAAAGGTTTATTTGGAAACCATTCTTAAAACTCATGCTCAATTCTATGCATCTTCATCTCAAGATTAAAATAATGTATTTTAAATTCTGTAATATACAGTGCTAACAAAAATTATAGCTTTTTTCTGTATCTATGACATGACGTCATAAAATGCATAAGTTCCCCTCAGGGAAGATGAACTACAAAATAAAAAAGCGATGACAATTATTTGGTGGCATTTTAGAGTAAATTTCAAATTTCCCTAACAACAGGCCATTTTTATGTCCGTATACCCTTAGAAACCAAATTTTAACACAAATCATCTGAAAGACGTGCGCTTCTACCGTGATAGGTGTAAACAAGGTGTGAAATTGTAATTGGTTCATGAAATCTAAACATTACTAGCAAAAACGTCTCATCCACAATTGTGTCTAAGCTGTTGATTGTAGAAAGACGGAATGCTTTAAAAATGGCAATTTATCGCTCGGTAACAATTAAGTGTGTTTGAAGTTATTGTATCGGTCCATAATTGCTTTGCCTCTAAGTTAGTGTTACTCAACTCGCCGAGTTGGTTTGTACGGATTGACTTCAAAAAAGATATCTATTTGTATAATAGCGTTGGCCCATTCCTTAGTGATAACAAAATTCTGCAGTAGAAAATAGATCAAGTAGATCAAGAGAAAAAAGAACTAAATTTGGCTTATAGCACACATTCGTAATGTCTGTAATGACAACAATTGTAACTGTTTCAATTTTAATGAGCTTTGGAAATATCACTGTTAATATGATGATGATGATACTACTAAGAGCAGTGAGACAATAAATTATGTGAAATCGTTTTAGAAATTTTTTGATTTGACAAGCTATGTTTCTTTCTCAATTGTTTTGTCATTTTGGGGTGAAATTACTTTTAGAGTTGAATAAATAGAGGATATTACATGGGGCGTGCGCTGAGATACGAAAGTTTATCTTCAAGTGTTAGGATATCTCTCACGAGTTGAGCGCAGCGAACCGAGTGAGAAGATATTCAACATGAGAAGATAAAATTCATATCTCCAAGCGTGTGCACATGTAATATTCTGCTTAATATATAATCAACGATGAACTAGAATATGCCGTCGCCGTTAAGCTCCCGAAAAACATAGTATGGCAACAGTGTTATCTTCACATGTGAAATAATTAATCAATAATTATATATTAAATTTTTACATTTTGCTTTTTATTTCCCAACTGCATGAATTTCACAGTAATTGGTCTTTGCCACAAGTAATAAATAGTGGTCTAATTAAAACAACTGTTTGATGGATGGAAGAGAATCACCAAACTCACCCTACAAATTTTATTTTATGCCGAGTACAGAACACTAAAAACAGTGAAGCCCCATTTGCAAAATTGATAGACCCAACACCAATTATTAGCAAACTTTAGATCTGAATACAAAAATGGTACAAGAGTTTTAGAATTGGCCCTGTGTGCATTCTTAAGACTGAATCATTATATGTTTCCTTTTTTTACAATGTAAAGTTTCAATCTATGTAAGTGACTGATTCGGTATCAAGAGCCCACACAAGAACTAGACCATTTCACAGTTCTCGTCATTCGACCTTGGCCTTGACAGCGTGACATATATATTCTTTAGAAATTGACTAAAGCCCATGGTAAATGCACACATGAACAAAAAATCAAAACAGTTTCAAATTCCACAGGCTGTAGACAAATTCTAAATCATGCATTGCATGACAACAGTTGAGGGCGAGGTTGGACAATGAGAACTGTGAAATGGTCTGTTTTAAAATTCATACTTGTTCTTGTAGTGGTAGTTGGATCTAAAGTTCACTATTCTCTTCTGGGTACAGCACCCCCTTTTAGGAAACCCAGGACTACCTCCCCTAAGAATTGGGTATTTATAGCCGCCTACCCAAAAATAAGAGAGAAAATAATTTTTTTTTTTGATTATAAAAACCAATGTGTATGGGAGGCAATTCAAATAAACTGACAAGGACAAACCCACACAGGAAATCTAGTTGGTGTATTAGCGCACACTTGATATTTTACTTTGTGTAGTTGTCTTGAGGACTGGGTGCAATTCCCAGACTGGATCAATATGTGGGTTAAATGTTGGAAAATATTTTTTTAACTCTTAAAGCTTACATGTATTTGAACCGTCTGATAATACTGACCAGGAACACTCCTAATGCACATCTTTTGGTTTATCTGGGATAAGAATAATTGTTAGAAAAATAAATTTCTGCTTTAGAGTAAAATACTAAGCTTATAATGTAAGCTTAAGTTACACATTGACCGAGTGGGAGGGTCAGATGGGAAAATATTTGGCTTTAGGTTATGCTATACGGACCAAGCACAATAATATTGCTGGTTTTCAATCATTCCCTTGAGAGTCAAAATATAAGCTTAAAAGAGTGGCAGCCATGTTTGAACGAACAAGAGACACTAATGAGCAATCTTTTGTTGAAGTTCAACCAAGATGGCCGCCGTGACATCAATTGGAAGCCAGCAATAGGAGGCTTGGAATGGATATAAATACAATTAATTATTACTATAGTTATTTTGAGTAAATCTGTTGAGCAAACTTTGCAAATAAGAAGAAAGCTTAACTTATAAACTTAAGCTTAAGAACGTGTCCACCTAAAATCCGTGCAATCTGAAAATTTGAGTCTACATGGTACCCTTCAGAATTTTATAATATTTTGTGAGCACAATGCCATCAGTCTAACTTAGAAGCTAGCCGAATATTTTTCAGAACGTGCACGTAGTTTACGAGATATAGTGGTTCTAACCAAATGCCACCAAATTTTGATTAAAACTGAGGTAAATTCGCCCACATATTTTCAGGTCCGTTTGAAGAGGATCGGGTGTAAATATTGTAATAAAACTTTTCCCCTTTATAAACAATACTATTCTCAACACACTCAATTAGAAATTAAAAAGTTTTCTTTATAATTGTCGACAATATAATTTCTTTAAAAAAGACACTTGAAAAGTTTGATTTTCAAAAGTTAAATTTTACCTGAAAATTGCCTGTAATATCTCAGATGCGGCCAAGCATATAATCAAAAACACATTTTTTCCATCAAGTTTATTCATCCATAAGTTAATATATGTAATAAAAAATTTGTGAAGTTTCGTTTTTCTATGGATACGGAGCAAACATTCTGAGTAGCATTTCGTCCACAGGTAGCCCAAACACTACTTCCGTTACGTTTTGGTGTAAAATAACGAGTTGAACTTTTAAAGGAAAATGGCGGAAAATAAATCTGTAACCTTTGTAATGTTGTACGTTTTCTACCATTTTTGATAAAAAAGCGATTTCTTGAAAGTCCTTTACAGTAATAATGATAAGGATGGAAATTTCACCTTGAAACTGAACTCATAAAAAGCCCTCGAACGACTCCATATTTTTTAGACAGTTCGCCAATTGTAGTTTAAAAATACTACAACATACTTATTAAACAATAGAAAACAATAGCATTTGCATAAAAGTTGCACAATTTAGTATTTCAAATATTTCACGGATTTCACGGATATACTGTTTGCACTCTATTTACTGGGTTAATTTCTGATCGAAACTACTATCGAAGTCCGACGCTCAGCCGTACACACTGCATTTGAGGTGGTGTTCTTCCATATAGCCGATGATTGTCTTCTCTTAATTCTTTAGTGCGTAGTGCGTTAGCTGGTTGTCTTCCCTTCTGATTCTTCACAGCGTTAGCTGACGTGTCACCCTCGCACGGAGATTATACCGGCGAATTTCTGTTTCAAGAGGTTCCAGATCTTCGTCTTCAACATTGATATCCTTGGGCTGGGGCAGTTTCCCACTCTTCTTTAAGGTTGCTAGTCTAGAAAAGAAGCTTGCAATCTGCTGCGCCGTGAGCCACTCGTCTTTGCCGAACACGCGTTGGTTAGTGCCATCCCGATATAATGAGCGCATTCGTCGTGAAGCATCAGCTGGTGTCACCTTTCGGCCAGTCTCTTCGCCAATAAGAAACAGCTCTAAGAGGTAGTTCTTTACTGAATCAGGGAACCTTGATTGCTTCTTTCCTTTGAGGGCCCAACCACGTGGCAAACTCTCAGAACTATTGCAGGAGACAGAAGCACTGGAACTGCTATGCGACACTGGTATATTGACCTTCAGAGAAGAACACTTCGCCGCCCACTGCCGTCTTATGTGGTCATATTGTGTCTCACAGTGGAGTTTGTATTGGTGCTTCCCCAAGTCTAGATGACTGACAAGGTAGCGGCTCGAGCGGTATACTTTGGTGCATCCTTCCTCTGGACATGTAAACAGGGTACTTGAATTCTCCTCGGTCTCACTATCCTCACTACACATCTCTGCTTCAGGTTTTCTATGTCGAGATGCAGGCAATTTTAACGCGCCTTTTGTGGTGCGCGGTTGGCGGAAGGGCTTCAGAACCTTTACACCTGTCAATTGCAGCGTTGATTTTACAGAATGAGCCTCTTTTCGTGATCCTGCTCCCACACCATATGCACGCCAAACCATAATACTACCATCTGCTTCGTACTGGAAATTGTTTAGTTGACTTATCCCCACCCACTTAAAAGATGTCGAATTTTGCTTTTTTGGATCAAGCTCGCACACAGCAGCCCAACACCCTTTTACTCCTCCATAGGAGTCGATTGCCTCCTTCAGCTGTACGGCAGTAGTGACGTCATACCCTGAAAAGGAACATCGGCAGGTTAGGGTTTATGGGTAAGTAACCTTAATAATTAACTTGGTTATTTTCATACACTCAATTACAGCAGTTTTGTAAGAATGACTGCAGCTAGACATGGGTAAAATCTTACCACAACGTTCTATATGCATGGTCCATTTCTTGCTTCCGAGAGGCGGTACGCCATGGAATTAATTAGGTGCTTATCAGTGAAGCGGTCTTACCTTCGTTTAGATATCTCTCTATGTGCGCCTTGAGAGGGGCGATCTTTCGGTCGCACACATCTTTACCACTATTGGCTTCGCTAAAGCTGTAGTTCTTCAATACCAAACCTTTACATGAAACTATAGATGTGGCACTGGAAAGGAGCGCAGCATTATGATAACAGCCTGCGTTATCACTTCTTAGAAACAATTCCTCTACTGCAGGCTCCATGTCAGCTATCTCGGATACGACGCTTTCCAGTACAGAGGCTACAGCGAACCAATCTTGGGTACAGGCTTCAAAAATGTGCACCAGTGTACGGACCTATTTTCAGAGTCATAGTACCATTATTAGTTCAAATGTGTATCTATTATTTGGTTAATGACTATAGTATTCCTTGACCAATGAACACGGGATTATAAAGTGATGCCGTTTGACCCTTACAGCGATGCAGTCTTTCTGAAAAAGTATAAATATTAATTACCTCAAAGTCAGTTTCCGTGTCCTCGGTGCGCGTGATGCAAGCTGATACATGCCAACTGATGCCTTTTTTCCCAAACCATTCCGATTGCGATTCACGGAATTTTTTGGGGAGCCATTTCATCGCCCAGTCCATCACGATGAGACATTGGTTTCTTTCCAGGTTATCAAGGACTTGAGCTTTAGCCTTCTCTTGGTTAATCCCTCTTACAATGTGTGCCTTCCATTCAAGTATCCGGCTGGTTGCATGCTGAACGTCGAATTGCAACTCCTCTTTCTGTCCCTGGTAACTAAAGCAATATCAAACAACCATAAATTAGGTATTACGGAGTATCGCACACCTTGAAATAATGACTGTATACAAATGAGCATGTAATTAACATGTATACATGGCTCACTAACTTCGTCCATAGGTACCGAGGGTGCATTTAAAGCTTTTAATCGTTTTCAATGATAATTACCCATGTGAGCAATCGACCGCTCCCAGAACTGATGAAATTTCGTGAAGCACTGACTTGGTATCTTGGCATCTGTCACACACAATGGAATGCTGATGGCCGCAGGTGGCCTGGAAGTGTCTGTCGTCGGCAGACAACGCATACGCCTGGCAATGATCGGCGCAAGGGCTTCCTTCGGTCACATGCAGCTTGTAATCGGCTTTTAGATATTTCTTTGCTGATCGCAGTCTTTTAACAGTGCTTTCAATCCATTCTTTAGACCTCCCTAGATGTACAATAAAAACAACATGACCGCGGATAATCATGGAACCAGCCAACTAATGAAGCAATAGTCCAGTTGCGAGATATGCTTCACCTGCCACATACAAAGGACTCAGAACAAGGCAACGTGCTAAAACTTTTGTCTTGTTACGAATAACTGAGCTTTATGCACGTAGCCTTGTCCTTATAATTTTTTATGTGGCAAGTGAAGTGTAACTCGGAAGTCGGCTATTAGGCTTGCATACAGCTGTAGATTAGGCAAATGTACTGACCTAGGGATCCGATAGTATGAACTGCTGATTCCAGAGTCTCAAACGCTGACGACCCTTCGCTTGCTACGCTATCCAGACCCGAGAGACTCTTCTTTTTTGATGCAGCACATACCTGTTGAATTATTTTAAAATAGCAGTTTTATGAATAGACCTATATCGATATAACACTAATAATAAACGAAATTATATGTAAACCGGTAACTTAAGTTACTCACTTTAAGTATAGTGAAAAGTGTTGACTTTGCAAGGGGCACGAACTCCATTTCGCGGCAATAATTCTGGTACAGCGCAACCATACGGGAGCTTAGTACGGTGCGCACCACATTTGGAATCTCTAGTACTTCACCAGTTGACATTTGGAGCTTTTTTGTACCATACGCCACATCTTGAATATAATGCGGACAACTGACAAAGTCGAGAAAGTGATCAACCTTTTCTCTGTCTAACCTATAACGAACTACAGGTTGACGTTCTTCGCTCACGCCGGCGCCAACAACTGCTGCGTGCTTTCTCGCCTGATCTATCCGCCATATGGTTAAGCCAGGTACCATCTGCTGTAGCTGGGATTTCGTGTAGTGCTTCGCAAAAATAGACAACACTGTCATCTGCGTGTACCAAGATGTCGATTCTTCATACAGGGAAATCAGATCCTTTATCACTTTGTCGCTTGGATGTTCTTCTTCTGGTCCCACCGCCTGAGTAGTAACCAACTCAAGCAACTCTTCAGACTGTCCTGGTGCAATGCAGTTTAGGCTAGCGTTTATAACTTCTGTCGCCTTTCTTTTTATGTAGTACCGTGTACTTTTCGCGCAGTCGGCCAGCGGTTGGTTCAACTGGAAACGAACTGGACTGACCCTGCCATCTGTCAAAGTGCTAATGTGCCTATTCAGCGAGTGCAGGCCAGTGTACTCTTTGCGCATAGGTGTCGGTATGTATTCCCCCTCGTCGTCATCCTCAAAAGTCAGTTGGGACATTTCGTCTTCTAAAGTAGCAAGATCAGGAAGCTCCACTTCCTCTCTATACATACCCGGTCGAGTCTTCCAAAAAAATTTAAAAAAAACGAAACGAAAAATTAGCTAATAGGGGGGTACAATATGTAGTCCAGTTTCCAGTTACTGGAGACCGCTGAGCTTCCTGACAAAAGGCGCATTTATACAGGGTTAGCTTCATTTTCAAGAAAGACCCAAGGGAGTAAACTCGATTTTTTTCTGTTGTTAACAAAACAAAATAAAACCAAAAAATCGAGTTTACTCCCATGGATCTTTCTTGAAAAGGAGGCTAACCCTGTATAAATACGCCTTTTGTCAGGAAGCTCAGCAGTCCATGATAGTAACTGGAAACTGGACTATTCTAACTAGTCGACGGCTAGATCCGGCTAGCCATTTTTGGATAGTCTCTTCTAACGGAAAGATATTTGGTAATCAGATATCAAATTCCTATCACATCTCGTCCCGTTTCCCGTAATTAAAAACAACATTTTCTATCCATTTATTCATCAATTTTTATTGCGCGAGGCGACAAGTTATAAAACTCACTTTTGGTCGTGTAGATCTCTCTAGGGGCACATCCTCATCCTTTTTAGCCTCCTCACCTGTATCATATAAGGCTCGCTCTGCGGTACTCTCCTAACAAAACAATATTTGTATTCAGTAAATATATATAGAGTGGGACGTGACGCGTCAGTGTTTCCGGATCCTATCCTAACTTTTTAGAACTAATATCTTGAACTTGTCGTATGCCGTGCTTACATAGTTTATATTCCACGAGTTTCTTGAGCCTTGAGCAATGGTCTAGCTTTGGCGTAATGCGGTTTCTTTGGGCCGACAACAACTGAGCTGTGAGCAAAGTAAAGGCCAGTACTACAAGTTCACAAACAGAAAACAACAATGGTTTGATTTGCACTCCCATAGCTCGATGTTCGAAATACCGGAATTCAATTTAAAGTTTTATTCGTATAGAAAATCGTGAAGCTAAATTCTATTTGGAAAACTATAAACGGCTTTGAGAGGTGAGCACAAGCGCTATGATTTCACAGTATTATTATTCTGTTATACCTGTATATCACCTACACAGTGTACTGTTTCGCTATATTTTGTCATACATTTCCTGCATATTCCTGGAAAAAAAAACTTTGATCAATCACAAGGGCTTTCACTAGCCAGATAAACACAGCTTTATAAGTTGTATATGGATATGTAATTTTATTGTAATATATATAATTTGTAGAAATGTAAGAATATAGATGGATCGCGACACAACGTGCAATTTGTGTTTACCTTGTCCGGTTACACAAAGCATGCCGAAGTGAAGGTAGATTTTTTTGGACATAAGTTTCGATATCCCTCGGAAAGGTTTCTGCTTGCAGTCATGCTCAGGGTATTTGCACACTTTGCTGGGCCGCCATCCTAATCCAAATTCGCTCCTGTGCTCGGGACAAATGGTATAGTCTTCTACAATCTCGTCGAACAAGCCAACGCGGGCCAAACATAATTTGCCTTCATCCTCGACTCCTTCGGTTGAAGTTTTGAAACAACCATTCAAGTGTTCCTTTGTGCTATTTGAACACTTCTTTAGCATTGAAATAGACTTGACACTCTTGTATCGAGAAGAAAGTTTACAGTCTTTCTTTGAAAATTCGCGAAAAGAACAAATAAATTTCTTATCTCCCATCTTTCCGGCGACACATTAAATACAATTTCGGCGCGGGAAAGTTTGTTGTCTGGCACTTGGTGTGGCACATGTCACGCAATCATAAAAACGCCAAGGCTTGGCAAAATAACACGAAAGCACCAAAAAAATCTTTTTTCGTCAAACCTTTATGACTTCATTACCTTCTTTAGTATAATTAATATCACCCATATCATTTTCATCTTCTGCAACTGTTTATTAAAAATCAGCCCAACATAAAAAGGCATAAAACACTGTATCAAGAAGGATAATCCGAAAATGCTCATCGCTATATAATGTTTAGATAAAGAACGAGAACGCAGTATGATGGTGGAAATTTTATATTTCGACTTTACGTTTACAAATTAATCATCAGAATGAATAACAAACAAAGGAAACAACTAATAGGTCATATTCTTATTCTCAGTATTGGACTGGAACAAGAGCATTTATGCTCTCTACTGGAACTAGCTTGCAATAAAGGCTCATATGAGGGAATATCATTCAAAATATTTGCATTAGAAAAGATTCCCCTGCATGAGCCTCTATTACAAGCTAGTTCCAGTCCAATACTGAGAATACGAACATGGTCTATTTACTATCAGAAAAGCTCCACTTTCCTGCAGCCTTTTAGTCTAGAATTTAAAGATAACGAAAAAAGGCACGTATTTTTCAAAAAAAAAAAATAATGATGATAATAACAAATAAATAAAACAACATAGAATAAATTCGAGTGCAATGCGAAGATTATTAGTCGAAACTCGCTACTCAACCTTTCTCGAAATTTCCCGAGTAAAAACGTTGTCGTGGAATGTGGAATCATAGGCAGGAAAAATTGTCGAATTTCAAGTGCGAGTTCTCGATGGAAAATACAAACTTCACAAACTTTTTCCCCCGTGATTGCATAGACCAAAAGTCCTCTTATCTAAAAATAGCCTTTAATTGAATAAGAATATCGCCGCATTTTCGCTGTGGCCCCGCATTTTAATGCTACTTTTACTAAGTTTACAAAATAGTGAAAATTGTCTAAGTCCAATGAAAATTAACAATGATAAAGACATCATTATCAAAACTTTTTTTTGCATTTATGCAAAGTACTAGGCATGATCTTTCATTGGGCAAAACAAAATTTCCTGAGACTCAAACTCGGCTGAACAGGAAACATCTTCAATTTACCGCATATTTGTCCCGAATTTTGTACGTTTTTGACTACAAATTTTAAATTTGTGTAACTCAGCCAAATTTTAATATTCTGACAAACTGTTTGGCCAAATGTGTAGGTTCACTGAGCTGAACAAGAAAACCGAATTTGAACGAAATCGGTGAGGGGTTGTGTAGACTCGTCTGCATGGTCATTAGACGGATACGTTCTTAAGAACTTAACTTAAGTAAGCTTAAGACTCTTAAGCTTAAGCTTATAGCTAGAGATACTCCAGTTAAAAAAATAAAACTATAGCATTTCAATCAATGGAAAAGTATTTTACTATTCTATTGTTATAATATTACTATCAAATACTAATAAGTTACCTCTTATGGTATATTATTTTCAAACTTTTTACCTCTCCGACCAGCGACGCGACACTCTTCAATCTGGCCGCCATTACTAGTACCCAGTTACGCTCGTCTTCAAGTTTTGGTGGGAATGGTCGAAAATGAGCTAAAATTAAAAAACAAAAACACAAAGGATTCAGACCATTCAAATTACTCGAAAATTAACAAGATTTCGAGATTGTTAAATTTATAGGCCAAGCCAAAAGAGTGCCACTGACGACCTGAAATCGACAACATGCAAGAAATGCTTCAAAATGCTCCAATATGGCTAAAATGAATAGGCTATAGCCATGCAAAATGCGCAAAATTAAATGGTCCAAAATCGTCAAAATGCAAAGGCTATAGTCCATGCAAAATGGTAAAAATGGCCCAAAATCGACAAAAAGCACAGGCTATAGCCCATCAAAAATGCGCAAAAAATTGCCCAAAATCGTCAAAATGCAAAGGCCGGTATAGCTCATGCTCAAGAATTACAAAAAATCGACAACAAGCAAAGGCTATAAAGGCTATAACCCATACAAAATAATCAAAAATTGGCTAAAGCGACAAAAAGCAAAGGCTATAGCCCATCAAGAATGCGCGAAAATGGGTCCAAAATCATAAAAAATAAAAAAAGGCTATAGCCCATGCGCAATGCTCAAGAATTACAAAAACTCCACAAAGAAAGGTATAGCTCAGCCAAAGTTTCAAAAATGGCCCAAAAACGCACGCAATACTGAAAACAAAATAAAACAAAAAAACAAAGGCTATAGCCCATGCAAAAAGGTCAAAAAAACTATTTGCAAGTTAACGTTTTTGGGCCATTTTTAACCATTTTGTATGAGCTATAGCCTTTGCTTTTTGTCGATTTTTGGCCATTTTTGCGAATTTTTGATAGGCTATAATCTTGCTTTTTGTTGATTTTTGGACATATTTTTCATAATTTTTGTCAATTTAGCTCATTTTTGACGATTTTTGATGAGCTATAGCCTTTGCATTTTGTTGATTTTTTGACATTTTTCATGATTTTTAATGGTCTATAGCCTTTGCTTTGTGTCGATTTTTGGGCCATTTTTGACCATTTTGGATGGGTTATAGCCTTTTCGTTTAATTTTGTCGATTTTAGCAAATTTTTGATTATTTTGCATGCCTTGGGCTATAGCCTTTGCATTTTGTCGATTTTGAGCAACTTTTGCGCATTTTTGATGGGCTCACCATAGTATAGCCTTTGCTTTTTGTCGATTTTAGCAAATTTTTGGTTATTTTGCATGGGCTATAGCCTTGGCATTTTATCGCTTTTAGTCCATTTTTGCGCATTTTTGATGGTCTATAGCATTTACTTTTGGTCGCTTTACCCAATTCTTGATTATTTTGTATACATGGGTTATAGCCTTTGCATTTAGTCGATTTTGGGCCATTTTTCTACTATATTCATGGTCTATATTCCATTGAAAATCGTCATTTTTGGCCATTTTTGAGGTTTTTTCATGGGCTATAGTACATTGAAAATCGTCATTTTGGGCCATTTTTGAGTTTTTTTCCTGGGCTATAGTCCATTGAAAATCGTCATTTTTGGCCATTTTTCAGCTTTTTTCATGGGCTATAGTCCATTGAAAATCGTCATTTTTAGCAATTTTTGATGTTTTTTCATGGGCTATAGTCCATTGAAAATCGTCATTTTTGGCCATTTTTCAGCTTTTTTCATGGGCTATAGTTCATTGCAAATCGTCATTTTTGGCCATTTTCAGCTATTTTCATGGGCTATAGTCCATTGAAAATCGTCATTTTTGGCCATTTTTGAACTTTTTTCATGGGCTATAGTCCATTGAAAATCGTCATTTTTAGCAATTTTTCAGCTATTTTCATGGGCTATAGTCCATTGAAAATCGTCATTTTTGGCCATTTTTGAACTTTTTTCATGGGCTATAGTCCATTGAAAATCGTCATTTTTAGCAATTTTTGAGGTTTTTTCATGGGCTATAGTCCATTGAAAATCGTCATTTTTGGCCATTTTTGAACTTTTTTCATGGGCTATAGTCCATTGAAAATCGTCATTTTTGGCCATTTTTGAGCTATTTTCATGGGCTATAGTCCATTGAAAATCGTCATTTTTAGCCATTTTTGAGCTTTTTTCCTGGGCTATAGTCCATTGAAAATCGTCATTTTTGGCCATTTTTCAGCTTTTTTCATGGGCTATAGTCCATTGAAAATCGTCATTTTTGGCCATTTTCAGCTATTTTCATGGGCTATAGTCCATTGAAAATCGTCATTTTTGGCCATTTTTGAGCTATTTTCATGGGCTATAGTCCATTGAAAATCGTCATTTTTGGCCATTTTTCAGCTTTTTTCCTGGGCTATAGTCCATTGAAAATCGTCATTTTTGGCCATTTTTGAGCTTTTTTCATGGGCTATAGTCCATTGAAAATCGTCATTTTTGGCCATTTTTGAACTTTTTTCATGGGCTATAGTCCATTGAAAATCGTCATTTTTAGCAATTTTTGATGTTTTTTCATGGGCTATAGTCCATTGAAAATCGTCATTTTTGGCCATTTTTGAACTTTTTTCATGGGCTATAGTCCATTGAAAATCGTTATTTTTAGCAATTTTTGATGTTTTTTCATGGGCTATAGTCCATTGAAAATCGTCATTTTTGGCCATTTTTGAACTTTTTTCATGGGCTATAGTCCATTGAAAATCGTTATTTTTAGCAATTTTTGAGGTTTTTTCATGGGCTATAGTCCATTGAAAATCGTCATTTTTGGCCATTTTTGAGCTATTTCCATGGGCTATAGTCCCTTGAACATCGTCATTTTGGGCCATTTTCAGCTATTTTCATGGGCTATAGTCCATTGAAAATCGTCATTTTTGGCCATTTTTGAGCTTTTTTCCTGGGCTATAGTCCATTGAAAATCGTCATTTTTGGCCATTTTTGAGCTTTTTTCATGGGCTATAGTCCATTGAAAATCGTCATTTTGGGCCATTTTTGAGTTTTTTTCATGGGCTATAGTCCATTGAAAATCGTCATTTTTGGCCATTTTTCAGCTTTTTTCATGGGCTATAGTCCATTGAAAATCGTCAATTTTCGCCATTTTTGAGCTATTTTCATGGGCTATAGTCCATTGAAAATCGTCATTTTTGGCCATTTTTGAACTTTTTTCATGGGCTATAGTCCATTGAAAATCGTCATTTTTGGCCATTTTTGCGCTTTTTTCATGGGCTATAGTCCATTGAAAATCGTCATTTTTGGCCATTTTTGCGCTATTTTCATGGGCTATAGTCCATTGAAAATCGTCATTTTTGGCCATTTTTGCGCTATTTTCATGGGCTATAGTCCATTGAAAATCGTCATTTTTGGCCATTTTTGAACTTTTTTCATGGGCTATAATGCATTGAAAATCGTGATTTTTAGCAATTTTTGAGGTTTTTTCATGGGCTATAGTCCATTGAAAGTCGTCATTTTTAGCAATTTTTGAGGTTTTTTCATGGGCTATAGTCCATTGAAAATCGTCATTTTTGGCCATTTTTGAGCTTTTTTCATGGGCTATAGTCCATTGAAAATCGTCATTTTTGGCCATTTTTGAACTTTTTTCATGGGCTATAGTTCATTGAAAATCGTCATTTTTGGCCATTTTTGAGTTTTTTTCATGGGCTATAGTCCATTGAAAATCGTCATTTTTGGCCATTTTTGAGGTTT